>JASCZW010005010.1:0-114771 GCA_034211315.2 Aedes japonicus
AAACTACCGTTTCTTTCTTGTATCACCGTAAAGCGCTTCTTACTGAATCTGCTATCACCTTTGCCGCGAGATGTGCGTTCTACAATAACTGTATCGCCTGGCTTCACCTTACTAGCTTTGGCTCCACGCCGCACGTCTTCGCGTTGCTTTGATTGTAGTTTGGCCTCACGGTCGCGTTCATCCGCGTTCGTCATTGTGGTTGGACTTTGCATATTGTAACAGCGACAATCCACGCTTGATCTTACGACCAGTTAATATCTCTTCTGGTGGCAGTTTAGTAATGCTATGGTCTGCGGCATTATTTGACTGAACTGCAGCTTGCAATTCTTTTTCGTAGCATTTTCCTGTTGATAATGCGACAGACACGGCTTTATTTACGACCTTCATAAAGCCTTCTACCAACCCGTTCTGCTGCGGATAGAAAGGCGTCGTGGATATGACTTGTATTCCATGCTCAGAGCAGTATCTCGCATAGTCCTCACTGTTGAATGGTGGTCCATTATCGGACTTAATTGCTCTTGGAAAACCTTCTCTGTCAAAAACCGCATCTAATACGATTTTTGTGTGCTCAAACTTTGTAGACTTCACCGGTCGTGCAATGGCATATCTAGACCGAAAATCGATTATAACCAAAATCGATTTTCCCCCAAGCTTCATATAAGGCCCGTTGAAGTCGAGGGCAATAGTATCCCATACACCCTTGGGAGCGAAGGTTCGTTGCATTAGTGGAGGCCTTTCGGGTCTGCCATTCATAGCACAGATGACGCAAGACTTCACCCAGTTCTCCGCATCACTAGCCATTCTAGGCCACCATACGCGCCTTCGTAGAATGCTCTTCAGTTTAGCTTCCAGTGGGTGACCTACATGAGCTATTTCCAATGTTCTTGCTCGGAGCTCAAGGGGAATAACGGCACACCCATTTTTAACCAAGATTCCATCGTTAAAAACCAAGTCATTATGATGAACTCACACTTCGTAGTATTGAGAGTAAGGTTATGAGTCCTCAAGATTTGAAGAACTTGAGCAACTGTTGTTCTCAGTTCTTCAATAGTTATTGCGAATAATAGGATGTCGTCGATATAAACGATTTTATTTTCCACATCCTTCAGAACTCGCATCATTTCACGCTGAAATACTTCCGGCGCGCAATTGACGCCGAACATCAAGCGCGTGAAGCGATACATTCCGGTTTCCGAAAGGAACGTAGTTAGTTCGCGCGATTCTTCACTTAACTCGAGGTGATAGAAAGCATCTGACATGTCGTGCTTTGTGAAAAATTGGGCACCATGCAACTTTACTTTCATCTCGTCAATGAGCGGTAACCGGAAATACTCCCGCTTGATGGCCTTGTTTGGTGCCCTCATTTTTACAATCAAGCGAAAATCATCCTTGCCCTTCGGCACGGCCGACATACCACTAACCCATTGTGGCGCGGTGCTGACCCGTTCAATTATTCCTTTCGCTTCCATCTGCTCAAGTAGTCGACGTGCTCCTTCGCGATAAGCGGCCGGAATGTTGTAGTACGCATTCCGCACTGGTGGAATAGAGCTATCCACGCTAAATTTAATTTTCACGCCTGGCATTTTTGGGAACAGTGCAGTTTGCTGGCAGGTGTTTACCATTTCTCCGACTTTCAATAAACCCATGTCGCTAGCCGTAGTTCTGCCCAACAGAGACCTCTTACCTTCTATAACTACGACAAATCCGCTGTAACTATTGGCTTAGTGGATCCAAGTGCTTCTATTGTAGCTCTGAAACTACACGTCACCTGCAAGGGACTACTCGATGCATAGCCTCGAAGATCTGCCCTCTGTGGGATTGTGCTTTCTTCAAGTGCCGCAGCTCCCATTTCGAATTGTTTCTTCAATTTATCCCAATCCGCACCCCCATAACGTTCACATCTGCTCCAGAGTCAATAAATCTATTCTCGCCTTCAGTATCGTAACGCTGCATATAAGGAGCACGAATGAACCGACCAACTCCTGCTTCATTGTTTGACGAGTCGTCTGAATCGCTTCCTGCCGTGTTTGGCGGTGCACGAACATATCTTCCACCACTAAACATTTTGCTCTCGATTGTTGAAAAAATGGCGTTTTCCCTAGGAGCCGATATGAAATACAAATTTAACTCTATGACCTTTAACTTATTTCTTAGTGTGTATTCACCGCTGATTTTATAATGACCTACTTCAAAAGAAAGTGAAAACCGCGGGTCGTTTAACCTTAAATTTTTCTTTAGCTGCGCAATTGACGAAAAACAACTTGCTTCTTTTGGATTCTCTGTAACTAACAGAAGTCAATGGCGTCTGTGCACAAACATTGCAGTCAATAACTAGGGGAGAGAGAGAGAGAGAAAGACAATTGTTCCCTCATTGGTGCCTTGCATCAGTATTGGTAGTATTGTATACCTACACAGCTGACTTTTTTTCCCACTTTCCCTGCTTTCGCAATTTGGAATTCTGTAACCTCTAGGAGTCATTTGTTTTTTTTTTTGGTTTTCACAGCACACATAAAAAAAAAACTGGCGCTTCTTTCAGCTCGCTTCTTCATTGCGGTCCTCACAACTCGCTTTTCTCTCCATATTTTTTGCTATACGGTCCTTCCAACGCGCACGATCTTGTCTCTTCTAACGGTCCTCTCAACTTGCTATATAGTATTCCATGAACACAAGCTGCTGAATCGCCTTTTCCTGAAGCATTTTTATTCCATTTTTATTGCGGTCCTCTCAACGCGCATTTATTTAGTCTCTCATATGTAGCGGTCCTCCCAACACGCCATTATTCGGAGGAGCGGTCCTTACAACTCGCTTTTCCATCCATGCATGCGGTCCTCCCAACGCGCACAATCGTGACTCTTCCAGCGGTCCTCACAACTCGCTGTTAGTCGTTTTGTTGTAAATGGCGGTTCTCTCAACACGCCAATATTAAAAAAATAATATAATACTTACAAATAGCTTTAAAGCTTTCCCGGTAGCCATATAAGTTGCCTCGAACAAGTGGAGCTAGGTTATTTCCTTACTACGCGATGGGTGATTTCCTCGAGTTTTTTTTCAAGCAGTAATAATTGTTCGGTTTGTTTGCATTGATCTACAACATTTGTTTTCAGCAAAACCTGCCACTGTCGCCAAATGTGCAGTTCCAAATATGCCAGGAAATCACCGATTGCGCAGTACGCACTGTTAGCTCCAAACACACGTCTTACCCGACTCGTGTATGACCCCGTACTCGCCGCCAGCGCACGTAAACTGTCAGTTCGAGACGACATAGACAGTACATATTATAGAGTGGCATACAATGCTGTCGTCTCGCCCCACACACTTACCACCACCAGCTGCTGGCGAATGAAGCAGCTGCGACCAGCTACCTGCGATCAACTAACAGCTACCAGCGGCCAGCTACCTGCGACCAACTCCGAACTGCTTCAATGCTGCCAAGTGAATGAACAAAATTTATTTATTCAGATGATCTTTATTTCCTTGTTTGTTGATGGTTAACATGTTCATGGCTTAAGTGATACAGATTTACCTTTTCATCTTTGGTTGTAATAATTGTAATAATTTGATATTTGTTAAGAAAAATAATTAGTCCTATCGGATTTGAGTACTAGTTTACCACCTTGGTGGGATTGTGGGAAAAATAAACTACTTAAAACTATCACATTTTGTTAGTGGCCCCAATGGCATCCTTACTGTTGGTTTAAACCGGTCAAAATCGGCATTTTAGCATTATTTAAAATCACGTTGTTTTCTCAATGAAAAACCACTATCACACTTTGTGAGTGGCCCCAATAGCATCCTTACTGTTGGTTTAAATCGGTTCAAATCGGAAATCACTCCTAATTTTGAAATATTTAACTTAACAGCTTATCATGTCAACATATTCCTACCCTTTCCTTATTTGACCTGCATTCGGACGGGGCCGACGCCGGTATTGCTTTAGTTTGGGATCTCCAGTTTTTACACATTGAAGATGTATGTTAGTCCCAAGCATCATCTGTTGGTTCTCTGTGTAATAACAGCTGATCTGGTATAACGGAGTAGCAACCTCGGGCAGTCAATGATGCTCATGCTCATGCTCAAGCGAGCCTTTACTTTGCGGCGGGCTTGTCCGGTGTGCACTAGAGAAGCAGTCCTGGCACGAAATTTGATAAACCCGTAAATTTGGTAAATTTCGTCCAGTGGAACCTTGTCCTTCAAATTGCATAGAACGTCAGCATAAAAATCATAACAATAAGTATACAAAGCTTGTTTAAGATAAATCTCGATCATTTAACTTAAACACAAACTCCTATATTGTAAAATTTAATAGGTCGTCCTGAAAAGGACGAAGGCTAGAAATAAATTTATATTTCTCGTTTATTTGGCCAGCATCATGTGCTGTATTCAATCCGGATAGTAGTTTATTAAACTCCTCGTCGCTGTGAATGGCTGGCTGTAAGATACTTGGGATGATTCTAGTAATCTAGTTGTCACAAATACCGTATTCCGCTTGGTGGTGCCCAGCTCCGGAAGTCCACGTGGATTATCGATTTTTACGACCCATTGCCACAGCAATAGGTCAAGCGGGGAAACTTGCAAAACTGTGCAACGCTTCCTTCTGGTTTGTAGATGAGCAATGCAGGCGATAATTTGCGAGCCAGACGCACAATCGCGAGAAAACGAGAAAGCTAAAAACACAACCTTATGTTCTGCTCAATCGAACTTGAATATCCCAATGAAATCATTTTGGTACAAATCGTGTGCTTTATACTGGTGTTGATTGCATTGCCCACAACAAAGAGAGGCACGAGAATGCAAAACGAAGTAAATTTCATTAGAGGGGACGGTCTTCAGTTATAAAACCAGGCACCGGCAACAAAGCAAAAATAATTTTGTAGCTGAGGGATGTAGCTATCGCTGTAGTAACCATCTAATGAAACTAGAAATAAGAAGAAAAATTAGTATCTTCCATTTAATTCCAACTACCTTTGCTTATCTTCGACAGATACGCGTATTTCGTCTACAATGTGCAGACTTCTTCAGTGTCTCGTACTAATAACTCGACTTGTTCATATGCAGATTTGTATGGGAGCAAAAGTGGGTCATTTTTAATTAAAAAATTTAACTACTTACCCTAATATCACTTAATTGAATCCGAAAATACAAACAAAATTTAACTACTTATACTAATAGCACTTAATTTTCATCCGTTTTTTTCTGACCAAATGATGTATAAATAAAGTCATTCTGTTCAGTCAAACGAGAGTTAATAGTGTTCAAAAACCTTTCACTTTTGCGTAACGCTCTCATTTTTAAAAATTTTGAAATGACACCCGGTATAGAAAAGAGAAACGTAGTGCTACGTTAAAAATATAAACAAGTTAACGCTCTCCACTACTACATCCAAAAATAAATTTCTCGCATGAAGTAGATCATTGGACAGCACTTCACGTGTGTTGGGTAGCATGCATATAACCAAGACAAAATGAAAGGGTTTGTTTGTTATTATTTCATGAGAATATTGACAACAAGACTCACCATGATGTTGGGCATGGAATGCTCTATGAATTGAACACGCAAACTAGTCTCCGAAACGTTTTTGTAGCTTTTAATTATATTCAAGACCTAATTTTACATTTACAATACACAAGAAATCAGTGTGCTTATTACCAAAAAAAACTAGCCGAACGTCAGGGTGTGAGGTGGCACTACTTAATGAGAGTGGTACTACCTTTAGAAAACTTTGAAACACTCATGGAAAAGATACCTAATCAAAATTGCAGAAAGTAGCAATATCTTTTTGATTCTTAAAAAATCGCCTTAACAAATTCCCCCGCGATGCTAGAAATGTGAACTTAGTTAAAAACCATGTGCAAGGACTTGGTCATCTGGACAATATTAATACAAAGCAGCAAGATCATATTTAACCAGGTTCTCAAAAGCTTAAACAAAAAGATGACATGGATTCTAGCACTGCGTTGTGGGGAAGTTTGCAACTTCTCTCATTAACACCCGAAAGGACTTGGTTACTTGGATAACATTATCTTAGAACATAATTCTCTATTCGTCATTGTCTCGAGGTATTGCATTAACAGAAACCTTAAAAAATCACTGGTACCACGTAGTGAGTGAATTTTACTCATCACCATTTTACTAATCTGAACTTTACCAACCACCAAGCGGAACGGCTTGGACACTTGAACAATAGTGCTGAAGGTAACAATGTCCTTAGAGTTGAGATATCCTAGGTTGAAACAAACAAGCTCAAATCCCAAAGTGCTATACCACCCATTTGGAGTAACATGAAATTCAGCGCCTCTAGCGGTACAGTTCCAATGACAAACATATTGGTTTTACCCAGTACAACAACTTTGCCGAAAACATTAGATGTTTATGAATTGTAAAACAGCACAGATAATTAACAACTCTCTCCAATTAGTCAAAATTCCATATACTGCGGGTCTCATTCTTTGCGGTTTGCTCGCAAACAACGCGTACAGCTGATAACGAATCTGTAAACAACTGTAACCGACTATACTCTAAACAGAGTATTGGGAAAACTATCGGATTTATTATCAATGTCATTTACAATTAAAAGAGAGAGCTCCTATCGCTGAATAATATTGGTATATCCCATAAACAGTCCCAGTCTAATCGTAATCAAAAAGGAATATGCTATCTCTGTAAAATAAAAATAAATGCTTGCATATTGTACAATTTTAAGTAATGCATAAGTTGCTTATAAAGTCCAATTCAGAACATTAAGCATTTGAGAGGGATCCTTCAGTTACTCACTCTTAAACACGGTCTAGAATACCGGTCCAGCTGTCCTCCGATGGTTGAATACCGAGCCTAGACATAGTTTGAAGCATCAGCGTGGTCTAATTCGTCACGAGCATGTGTCGTCTTTAGTCCATTTCCGTTCAAAAATTCTGCACCGAACAAACATCGTTTTCAACATTTCTTGAAACTAAAAGTATCACTCAGACAAATTGAAACTAAACATGCAAAAAGAATAATTATTAAACTTGTCAAATACTCTTCTAAATTGTTCTCAAATTGATGCTGGAGCCTCGTAAATGCGTTTAAATTACCGTCATCAACATCGTTCTGCTTACAAACGCGCGCCAAATGGGGATGCTATACGATTCGATCAAGTGTGCTGTGCGCGATATGCACGGGTCGAAATCGTTAGCAGAGTGGGGTGAAATGGGTGGTTTTTTAAGATGCCAATTGAAGACCTAACATCGTGTGCTAATCATGCAATTGCACAAAAACTCAAAGAGATAGATGTTTGGTGTCAAAGAACGAATCATAGAACATGATAAGAGGCTCAGTTCTGTCTAAAAAAATGATCAAGTTTATCATGCATTTATTGGAAAAAATCTGCAAAAATATCCGAAAAATCACCAACTCCAATCTTTGTTACTCTTAAAATGTTGCTTGTCTCGATCAACGGCACAACTTTGTGATAACAATTTGAAGCAAATATTCTTAGCTTTCGAATTAACGTACATGATTTACTCTCAAAAGCATAATCTTTGCGTTATTGCAATTTAAGAACAAACATACCACCGGAATAAAAAAGTTTTATAACTCTGTAATAATTGAGATTTGACCATATGCGTAGAATGATTTTTTTCATCAAATATGATCTTCTTTCAGCCCCTGAAAGATTCTTAATAAGGAACCAAACACCCTGTATATACATTCTACAACTACCTAATCTACTATTTACAACTAACCTACTATATACAGATTGCTTATCAGCTCGTGTTCCGATATGTTACATTTATTTACAAATGTGTTCTTGGTTTCACTAATTTTCCTATCTATTTTAAGGATGTCCGCCTCACGGTGAACGTCAGTTATCCTTGTGTCGAAGGGACGGTTTAGTATCATCCTCAGCGTTCGGTTCTGCGTAACTTGCAACTTGTTCCTATGAGTTTGTGCACATTGATCCCACACCGGAGCTGCGTAAAAGATCGCAGGCGCAATGATTTGTTTGTAGACTGTCAGTTTGTTCACCCCTGAGAGGCGGGATCTTCGACAAATCAGCGGATATAGCGACCTAACTAAGGCGGAGCACTTGACTAACGTTCTCTCGACATGCGATCGGAAGAGAAGTTTTTCGTCAAACCTAGATATGTTACTTCGGCGGACCACTCGACCCTTGTGCCGTCCATAATTATTGTGCACGCCGGAGGAGGTTTCAGTTTGGGTGATTGCCGGTGGAGGAACATAATAGTTTGTGTTTTAGAGGCATTGATTTTAATTTTCCACAACTCAGCATAATCGGCAAAGGTGTTAAGGCATCGTTGAAGTTTGCTTGTTATTTCGCGAGGCATCCTTCCCTTGACGGCTATTGCGGTATCATCTGCGAACAGGAAAAACACGCAACCATCACCAAGGGCAGGAATGTCTGCAGTGTAGATGTTATACAGCAGCGGGCCCAGCAGGCTACCTTGCGGCACTCCAGCTGGGATCGAAAACCTGTCTGAAAGACAACCGTTCAACGATACCCTAAACGACCTTTGCTGGAGGTAGTTGCGGGTGATTTTCACAAGGTGTGCTGGGAAGTTGAAGTTACAAAGCTTGTATACAAGCCCGTCGTGCCAGACATTGTCAAACGCCTTTTCGACGTCTAACAAAGCCATGGCTGTGGACTTGGATACAGCTCTGTTACTTCGGATGTTATTCATCACCCGAACTAGCTGATGAGTGGTGGAATGCCCCTTCCTGAACCCAAACTGTTCCGGCAGGAGAATGTTATTGTCCTCGACACACCTGAGCAAACGATTAAGAATTAACTTCTCGAACAATTTGCTCAGCGCTGAAAGGAGGCTTATAGGTCTGTAGCTTGAAGGCGATGTTGGATCCTTCCCGGGTTTGTGGATCGGAATGATTTTGGCTTCTTTCCAGATGCTTGGAAAGTAGTGCAGTTCCAAGCATCTGTTGAAGATAGCACTCAAGAGCGAGTGGGCTTTGGTGTTAATCTTTTTTAGGATCAAATTGAAGATCCCATCAAACCCGGGCGCCTTCATGTTTTTAGTGCTCTTCAGCGCTGAGCAAATTTGTTCGATAGTAATCCTATCCTCCGGGGGCACGACACAAGGGGAGGCATCTAGATTATTGACGCATTGCGCAACCTGACCTTCAAGCGGACTTGGGATGTTTGAGCCAAGCAAATGCGATGCGGCAATATGATTGCCGATCGCATTTGCTTTCTCCGCAGGGGATAGAAGAATCGAATCGACAACCTTCAGAGGAGGAATGGGCTTTGGATGCGTCTTTAGGACTTTGACTACCTCCAGAATAGTCTCGAGCGATCATCCAAATTTTGGATGACACGTCTAAAACTCTCGTTTCGGAGCGAGTCCATTCTGGAAGCAATCTGCCGGTTCAGATCGGCCACTTCTTGTTTCCTATCCAGATCACCTGTCCTCTGGAACTGGCGTCTACGAACATTTCGTAAGCGGATCAAAAGTTGGGTGTGGGAATCAATGGCAACGAACTTACCCCTCACAGGAACTCGTCGGACGCACGGCTC
The DNA here is from genome assembly GCA_034211315.2 of Aedes japonicus. NCBI lineage: Eukaryota > Metazoa > Arthropoda > Insecta > Diptera > Culicidae > Aedes > Aedes japonicus. Next base: position 9,527 of record JASCZW010005010.1, read on the forward strand.
GTCAGCCACGGTTATGGCTTGTTGGAATCCCTCCAGCGCACGGTTGATGTCACCGATGGAGTCGAGTGGTGGATTTTCGTCGATGTTCCGATCGACGATTTGGCCGAACTGTGGCCAGTTCACGTGGTGGTAGTCTTTTCGCTGGTAGGTTGGAGCAGGAATCACGTTGACACCGACTTCAGCCACCACCGGTTAGTTGTCAGAGCTGAGGTCGTTGTGCGCCACCAGCTTTGACATTGTGGTGTTCGTCAGGAAAAAATCCAGCGTGGATGGATTTCCCGCCGGAGAGATGAATGTTGGTTCATCCGAAAACTGCACCGTGTACAGCCCATGCTGGGAGTGGTCGAACAATAGTCGACCGTTCTGGTTGCGTTGGTAGTTTTTCCATGCCTCGTGGCGCGCGTTCAGGTCCCCACCGATGACGAAACGAGAGCTGGTACGTGTGATGGCGGTTAGGTCGTTCTTAAATTGGATTGACGCTTCGTTGCTAGTAGCACACTGTCGAGGGCAGTAAACAGCGATGAACCGGGTACTTCCAGTCGATGTTTCCACCTCCCCACCAAGGGCCTCGATAACGGATGTGCGGATATGTGGCAGAATGTGGTATTTTATCCCTTTCTTCACGATGATCGCTACACCACCCCCCCTGGAGCTGGTGCGATCAAGCCGGATGGAATTGTAGTCAGGCAACCAGAAGCTGTCACCAAACTTTAGGTGGGTCTCGGTTAGTAGGCCCACGTCGATGTTTTGCTTGCGGACGAAGTCGGCAAGCTCGTAGCTTTTTGCTCGAATAGAGCAAGCGTTCCAGGTGACGATGGTTAGCGCTTTAGACGCCATACTGGATGATGAATTTTCCGAGTACTTGGATCTGCTCGGGCTTGCTACGGCACTGGCGAAGCGCACCGGTCAGGTCAACCAAGATCGCCATCAGTTCGTCCGCAGAGAACAGATCGGGATTGTTGTTGGTTGCTGGTTGTTGCTGTTGTTGTTGTCTCCAGAATCCAGGGGGGGTTGAGGATCGCTGTCCACCGGAAGGGCCGGGATTTGCTTGAGAGCTAGTACCTTGTCCCCACGGGTTTGGTTGGCGACTACCGCGAATTGGCGGGAAATCTCCTGCTGTGAAGGCCGGAGCCCTTTCCGGCTTCCGTCCCGGTTGGTTGGCAGTCGAAGCTTGTTTTCGGATGCGCTTGAAGGCTTCGCGTTTCGGGCATTGGCGATCAGATCCTTCGATGGGACAGTTGGATGTGGTGTGGTTTAGGGCGCAGTTGTTGCAGCGGACATAGCACGTTGCAGTTCCGGGTACCATGACCAAAGTCCAGACACTGCTGGCACTGTGTCACATCACGATGTCCACCACGGTACGGTTCCCACGTGACGATGATGGAACAGAGGGAGCGGATTGCTTTGAGTGCGTTGAGCGTCACCGTTCCCTTTTGGAAGTGCACTAGGTACAGGCAATCCGGGTGATGCCTTACATTTTCGTTGCGCCGATTCATCCGGTAGACGGCGATTGGGGCCAGTTTGTACCGGTCCTTGATGTCCGATGCGATTCGTACCGGATAGAGGTTTGGCAGACCTCTGATGACGGCCTTAAAAGGCTTCTGCCCGGGGATGTCATGTGTGAAGAATTCCGAACGAGAATCCTTCAGACATGACACCACTTGGTCGAAGTCCTTCTTTGATCGGAGCATCACCCTTGTGCCGATACGGGATAACTTGTACTCTGCTGCAATGCCGGCCGCTTGAAATTTGGCCATAAGGTCGCCGAGAGGGATGTTTTTCACCACCACCGGTGGTAGCTTCACTTTTGCTGGCGGAACAGCAGCGTTCAAATTATCGACGGAGCCGCCGAAATCACCGACATCACTGGTGTTCATTGCAGTGCCGTCGTCACGGGGGCCCACGCTTCGAGGGGTACAGTCACTGGAACCATCGAGTTTGTTCAACTTCTTCTTCCTTTTCTTTTTGTTGCCTTGAGCCTGGGCAACGGTATCGGTCCTGCCTTCGAGTAACGAAAACGGGTTGCTGCTGTCAGCCGGCCGCTTGCCGCTGGGTTTCGGTACACCACTTGGGCCAGGTTTGCCTATTATCAACACGTGGAAAAGCGAGAAATCGCGAAATTAAAAAACACTGCCAAACTGTAAAAAATTTCCGAGAGCGAAAAAACACGTCCGAACTTGTCGCTAGCATGAATGAACAATTTTTTTTCTAAGTGTGCGTTTGATACCGTACTCAGCTGCATGCGAAACGTGCATGGAGAGACGAATGACATGATAGGTTGAAGTTCCTCTCTAATACAAAGAAGAAGAAGATGATGCAAGACGTTCCTTGCTTCGATTTGAAATCTGTGATAGGAAATTTGGTAAATTTACTCTGCAAAATGACATTATAAGACATCACCTTATATTTGCATTATTTTCAATAGTTTACTATTGTTTGAGAATAATGTTTGACAATTGAATTGAAACGCGGTAAAATTTCCGACCGATTGAGGAAGAAATCATATAAATCTATCGTGGATTATTTGAGTTATTCGCGTACAAAACGTACGGTATTTCGTGACGGTCGCAATAGTTTAGATTTTCATTTGACACCCTACCCTTGCCGTAAGACGTAGTCTACGTCAAAAAGGATACCCGAAGAGCATAAAGTCGCACAACGGGCCTCCATTTAACGGAGCGGAATATAGGGAATACTGCAAACAACGGGGAATCACAGTAGTTTTCTCTACGCCACTCTTCCCCCAGCAAAACGGAATGGTGGAAAGCAGTATGGAAGTTATAAATAATGCGATGTCCGCTGCAATTTCTAACAAAACGAATTACATTATTGAACTACGTGAGGCAGTGAATGCCCACAACGCAGCAGCTCACAGCATTACACAGCTCCCTCCTGAAGAAATCATGTTGGGGAGAAAGATCAGACGTGGACTGCCTTTAGTTAATCACGAGAAATCGCTTATCAACAATGCACTCTTGGACCAAAGCGATCGAAAGGCGAAACTGGAATGTAAACGTAGAGAAGATACTCGTCGTGGTGCGCGGGAATGCCGTGTAAAAACCGGGGACACCGTCATCATACAGCGCACACTCCGTAGTCACGGATGAAAACAACGTGAGCGTAGTGTTCCAAAACGGGGATGGCCAATCTGTAAAACGACACAGAAAGCAGACGAAAAAGGTGTCGGTTTTGATTCACGAAAATGGAGGATTCCAGCTGAGAAACTGGCTGTCTAACAGCGAAGAAGTGCTACGTCGCCTTGGTGATATGAAGCCGCCTGTCGACAAGAATATCGGTCCGAATCGCAAGGAGTTTGAACGCATTCTTGGATTGCTGTGGTTGACCAACGAGGACGAACTGTGTTTGTCTACGGCGATACAAGAACCTATTCAAAAGCTGATTGACGAGGAAGAACGACCAACGAAAAGACAAGTTTTGAAATGCTTGATGGGATTTTTCGATCCGTTAGGGCTGTGGAGTGTATTCCTCGTGCACGGGAAAATTCTGCTACAAGATGTGTGGCGAAGCGGAACTCAGTGGGATGTGAAAATCGATGACGCAGCATTCGAACGCTGGAGGAAATGGACTAGCTTGTTTCGGGCTATCGGTGAGCTCCGGATCCCCAGGTGTTACTTCGAGAACGCGAACATCCAGCACTATCGAAACCTCCAACTGCACATTTTCGTTGACGCCAGTGAAGCAGCTTATTCAACAGTGTCGTACTTCAGAATCACTAATCCGAACGGAGTCGTTGCATGTAACCTGGTCACAGCAAAGACAAAGGTGGCTCCACTGAAACCGTTATCGATACCTCGATTGGAGCTCCAGGCAGCCGTGTTGGGAGTCCGGTTGATGCAGTTCGTCGAAGAAAGCCACACTGTTAAGATCCAACAGCGTTTCTTGTGGAGCGATTCAGCAACGGTTCTGGCTTGGTTGCGTGCTGATCATCGAAGATACAAGCAGTTCGTCGCGTTTCGGATAGGAGAGTTACTGACGGCATCTGACGTTCGAGAATGGCAGTGGGTACCACCCAAACTCAACCCAGCAGATTTGGCAACCAAGTGGGGAAAGGGTCATTGCCAAGAAGTAGCTGAAGCATCCGGAGAGCGAATGGCCACGCCAGAAGTTTGAAACGCGGTCTACCGATGAAGAGTTGCGCCCGTGTCATGCACATCACTACGTATCTGTACTCGATATGATATTCGATTTGGAACGATTCTCTTGTCTGCCCCGGCTAATTAGGTCAGCAGCGTATATTCATCGCTTCATCGACAACCGAACCCGCAAGACTAAAGGCGAACAGCCGATTGTTGGTCACCTGGAAGCGGATGAATTGCAAAAAGGACTACGTACGCTCATTCGCTTGACGCAATGGCAGGCCTACCCGGACGAAATACTTAGAATGGATGGGCGTATCGGAACAGCGCCAAACGTAACGGAAAGTACAAAATTCCCTATCATTCTCCCGAGAATACACAGGTTTACCTACCTTCTACTCGCTGAATTCCATCGAAGATATCGTCATTGCAACATGGAAACGGTGGTGAATGAAGTTCGCCAAAAATATTACGTGCCGCGGCTGAGAGTCGCAGTGAAGCAAGTAGCGAAAGCGTGCCAGTGGTGCAAGATATACAAAGCAGAACCACGTATTCCTCGCATGGCTCCACTTCCAATGGCACGACTTGCTTCGTTTCAAAAACCGTTTACGCACACAGGACTTGATCTCTTTGGACCGCTGCTGGTGAAAGTCGGTAGGAGTAACGCGAAGCGTTGGATTGCCGTATTTACCTGCCTCACATTCCGTGCTGTCCACGTCGAGGTGGTACACAGTGTTAGCACTGCATCCTGCATTAAGGCCATCCGTAGGTTTGTTGTGCGTCGTGGATCACCAGCGGCGATCTACTCTGACAATGGAACCAATTTTCGAGGCGCGAACCGACTGTTACAGGAACAGATTGAGCAGCTAGCATCCACCTTTACCAGCACTACAACAAAGTGGAGTTTCATTCCTCCCGGCACACCCGACATGGGTGGCGCCTGGGAGCGCATGGTGCGATCAATCAAGACTGCTATGGACGTTGCATACAGCAGTCATGGGAAATTGGACGACGAGACGTTAGTAACGCTAGTAGTAGAAGCAGAAGGAATCGTGAACAGCCGGCCGCTGACCGATCGCTTCTGAAGAAAGTGAAGCTTTGACGCCGAATCACTTTTTACTCGGCAGTTCGAGTGGCGATCGTCAGCCAGCAGAAGCAGTAGGTGACTCAGTTACCTAGTTGCAAGCCTCTTGGGACCAAATTCAACGTCATCTGGAAACATTTTGGAGAAGATGGGTACGAGAGTACCTGCCTACCCTGACTAAGCGTACGAAGTGGTTCTGAGAAGTGGTGCCAATTACCACGGGTGACTTGGTAGTGGTCATCGAGGAGTCAACAAGGAACAACTGGGAGCGAGGCCAGATTCTGGAAGTCATCAGTGGAAGCGATGGGAGGATTCGTCAGGCTATCGTTCAAACTGCGAGGGGGTTGATCCGTAGATCAATGGCTAAGTTGGCAGTCTTAGAGGTAGATTGTGGAGGTAAAACTGGACCAGATGGCCAGTGTTACGGGGGGAAGGATGTTGCTTCTGGCAGCACTGCCGGGCGAATACCGATTCGAAGATCGACTGCTGAAATGGCCTTCCCTGTCGACTCAACAGGCCTTGCACTTGCTGGGCTGTCAAGCTGACGAGACGTCACCGGAACAAGAAATTGCTAGAAATCGCCATTGTGAATTCCAACCTCAGCAAACACGAGTGAAAAATTATGTTAGTTATTGAAATTCATTGAAAAGTTCAGAAAATTATTAGAAAACCTACTTCGTTTACATTTACTATTCTCAGACGTGAATTTATTAATTGAATTATTTGCTACGTTCTTGTAAGTAAAGAAATCCTGGAAATTATAACAAAACGCCTAATCTTATCCTACGAACCCCATTAGGATTGTGTGTAGTCTTCAGTAAGAGTAACCCGGCATTGATCGTTGGGAATAAAACCGATGTAAGTAAGAATAAGTTTGTACCAGCATAAGTAATAAAAAACTAAATTTCCAGCTTAAAGCTGCACCGCAGCTACAAACAAAAAAACACATTCTAGAGTTTGCGGGCTGCTAGAAAGAAGTTGGTCTCTGCACACCTCGAGCTCGTAACACTTTCTGTTGGTGTTAGAGGGAAGCGCACTAGAAAGGCCCCAGCATACCTGGACCAGTACGCACGGTTCGTCTGTAATTAATTTTCCGAAATCGAAGCAACCTTGAACGAAACAATTAATTAGCATACTTGAGATTGATCATACCTTTTTTGTTGAAGAAATTCTTTAGTTTTACGATTTGCTATCCGCCTTGTCGGTGCTTTACATGCGAAAAAGAACGAATAGAAATAAATAAAGAATTTACATTTTTTGCTCACACCTCCGATTGTGCTTTTGCATTGAAGTGATGCACACTTAGATTTTTTACAGAAATCTGTAAAGTTTTACCGAATTCAGCTAAACGTTCGGTAGTCCGATTTTACGGATTTACGGGTCGGGGAATTGTTAGAACCATTGGGCACATCATCCGATACCCGTGCAGCAGCGACGGACAATAGCACTACTCGGGGTGATAAAGGGCGATACGGTCAAAATTTGGTCAACATCAACTTGACGTATTTCTTTCAATTTTGCATTTAAAAAACCTGAACACCCCTCATTTTGAAGGTGTGTGTGTGTAAAATGATGCTCCTATTTTGATTTTGGAATTCACTCTTCAGTTGTCAAAATGCCGTCCAAGCAAGAAGAGCAGCGTATCAAAATTTTGCTCGCGCATCGCGAAAATCCGAGCTACTCGCACGCAAAGTTGGCAAAATCGCTAAAAGTTGCCAAATCAACCGTTACAAATGTAATTAAAGTTTTTGGGGAACGTTTGTCGACAGCCAGGAAGTCTGGATCGGGGGGAAATCGAAAACGGGAAGCCGCTGAGACGGCAAAGAGAGTTGCCGGTAGATTCAAGCGAAACCCTAACCTATATCTCCGAGATGCCGCAAATAAGCTGGGTGTATCGTCTACAACCGTGCATCGAGCCACAAAACGAGCCGGACTATCGACTTACAAGAAGGTAGTGACTCCAAATCGCGATGATAAACAAAATACGACGGTCCAAGCGCGATCCCGGAGGCTGTACACGACGATGCTGACGAAGTTTGACTGCGTGGTAATGGACGACGAAACCTACGTCAAAGCCGACTACAAGCAGCTTCCGGGACAGGAGTTTTATACGGCAAAAGGAAGGGGAAAGGTTGCAGATATTTTCAAGCACACGAAACTGTCAAAGTTCGCAAAGAAATATCTGGTTTGGCAAGCCATCTGTACCTGTGGCTTGAAAAGCAGCATTTTCATAGCTTCCGGGACTGTCAACCAAGAAATTTACGTGAAAGAGTGTTTGAATAAACGTCTGCTGCCTTTCCGGAAGAAACACGGTTGTTCCGTACTGTTTTGGCCGGATTTGGCATCTTACCATTACGGTAAAAGGCCATGGAGTGGTACGCCGCCAACAACGTGCAGGTAGTTCCCAAGGACAAGAACCCTCCCAACACGCCAGAGCTCCGCTCAATTGAGAAATACTGGGCTATTGTAAAGCGGAACCTAAAGAAGACCAAAAAAACTGCTAAGGACGAGCAGCAGTTCAAGGCAAACTGGCTTTCTGCGGCGAAGAAGGTGGACAAGGTGGCTGTACAAAATCTGATGGCAGGGGTCAAGCGCAAGGCCCGGCAATTCGGATTTGGAAAAGCGGAAGCCTAACTGAATATTTTTCCTGAATTTTATACTAATTGAACTTGAAAAAGAAATTTAATTTGATTTTTTAAATAAACGATTTCACCGATTTACACGCGTTTTCCCTTGACCAAATTTTGACCGTATCACCCTTTAATGATATACCTTGCGAACAATGAAGAACCTTGATTCCAGTTTCGTGACAGGAGAATGAGGGATAATAGATACGAAGCACAAGCAGTTGTTTATTGTAGCATTCGAAGTGTAGCACAATGAAACAGCACTTCTAACTGAAAACAGTTGATCTTCTATGATCACAGGGGGAAAAAAATTCAATAGCAAAATTACTCATAAATAATATTGGAAGTAGCGACCTTCCTCACGACAGTTTTGCTTAGAAAAAACATTCCGTTATTTCAACTTTGCCAACAAGATTTTTAGAACTTTAAAAGATGTAACTTTTGACCTATGAATCTTGCCTTTATATTTTAGCGTTAGCGTGTTATTTATGAGTTTCTTATAAAATTACGTCCTTTTCAAATGCGTTTTACTCAATTTAAAAAATAACCTATCTCCAGTTTTCAGATGTAATATGCAATAATACAAAACCATTCAAATGCACTTGAGAATTTTTTTTTCTGTTTGCTCCAACCAGAGAGATCAACATTTGAAAAAGGCCTATTTTCTTACGGAAACCATAATCACTTTTGTTTGACATACGATAGCGATGATTTTAGTATTTCAAAAGTTGTAGCTTTTATTGTTCTAGAATTAATAGGAAGGCAACTTTGCTAAAAAAATGAAATAAAAAAGTTAGCGACAAATAACTGATTTTAAAAGGGACACCCTAAGCTACGCAGGAAAAATTGCTCTAATTTGGTCATTTCAAAATTTACTAAGTCTAAGTTGCTTAAAATTTTCTCATCTACAACTCTTCCAAAGGATACCCTTATTTCTGTAAATAACAAAGTTAGATGTTCGATTTCTCTGAAAACAAGAACTACCCTAGTTTTTATTCACACCAAGAGAAAGGCCTCTTTATTAAAAACAACTTTGTTGAAGACAATTTGACAACGTATCTTTCCAGCTAAATTCGCTTTGGACCACTGTGCAGTGATCGGGGTCGTGGCATAAGGTCGACGATTTCACCGTTCGATTGAGGGTGGTATGCCGTTGTGCGTAGGTGAGTAGTTGCAAGTGCGCGAGCCGGCTCGGAAAACAGTAACGACTCAAATTGCCGTCCGTGGTCGGCGGTGGCGTAGGTTGGGATGCCAAAACGAGCACTCCACCCGGCGGCTAGAGCTTCAGCAATCGTCTACGCAGCCATATTCGGTGTGGGAAACGCCTCAGGCCACCAAGAGAATCTAGCAGAAGCGATGTCCTTAACTTGGCGGGAATGGTCCAACAATGGTCGATGTTGATGTGGGAAAACCGAGTGCCGGGTGTAGAGTACCGGGCCACCGGTGAGTTTGAGTTTCGATAGCCGACACTTCAAGCAGCAGCTTTCATCAATTTGGCCGTGGCACGTGCCCCAGGATGCGACCGATGGTGGCTTGCAGGAGGACGTTACGAAGGGGCTTCGTAACGAAGGGGTGAATGCGATCGCCTGAGCAATCCCAAAACAACTGTTTTGTGTTGCCTGAAACGGTAAACAGTTTTATTTCGAAAGAGGTCGGAGATGTTTCAGAGATCTTCGTCGGTCTTCTGGTCATCAGCAAGTGCGTTGAAATCTCGTGGGAGCGATGCGGGTCGACCACGATGTTTTCCTTGCCAACTATGTGCCGGATATCCGTCGTAATTTGCCCAATGAAGTCCAAACTGGCGAGCTTTGCGATTGGAAGCTTTATCGAGCTTTTGACGGAAAGCTAAGATAATTGGTGTGTGGTCCGTATAGATGTGGCAACTTCGTCCTTCGAGCATGAACTTAAAATTCCGCACGGCGAGAACGATGGCAGTTAATTCCCGATTGTAGGTTTGTTGTAGCGAAGCTAAGCTTTGTCGAACTTCTTCGACAAAAAACCCCACGGGTAGAGCTTGTCCATCGATGATTTGGTGCAACACTGCAACCGGCTGCAATGTGCGAGGTGTCAACCCAGTTCAGCAGACTTGGCGGGATGAGCCAGAATTGTAGCTTGGGCGAGTTGCTGTTTGCATCGCTCAAAAGCTGCTTGGGTTTCATCACTCCAGGTTAACGGTGAACGATCGTTGTGCTTATTGCCGCATTTGAGACAAATTTATTATGGTCAGAAAGCTCTTCAGCTTCTTCACTGTAGAAGGTAAGTTGAAGTTCTTGAATGACTCCGTGGATGAGCCGTTGGAACGTTTGCGCTGCATTGTTAAGCCAAACGTCATGAATAAAAATTCAAACGATTCGAACGGCGTCGTGTTGGCCTTTTTTGGGATGTCATCGGGAAGAATCGTCACCTGATGGAAAGCAACTTTAAAAAAAATGGTTTTACCTTGCAAAATGGCCGTGAGGTCTTGCAGGTATGGCAGGGGGTACCGATTCGGGACGATATGGGCATTGAAGGTACGATAATCTCCACATGGGCCCCAGGAAGCGTCTGCCTTTTTCACCATATGGAGCGGGCTGGCCCAGTTACTGTTGGACGGACGGCCGATTTCTAGCTTTATTAGGAAAAAGCAAACGAGTTTGATGAAGTCATAGAAAATATGAAAATGAAATTTTTAAATTCAGCCACAAGGCAAGAAAAACTATTAATTTTATCATTGTTACCAAAATCATGGTCAGTACAAAAAATTGTAGACGAATTTGAAACGAGTAGAAATATGGCATCAGATGCAAGAAAGGAAAGAGATAATGTATTTGATTCATCTCAAGGTTCAAGCTCTGGAAAAGCTTTGAGTAATGAAACAAAAGAACTTGTTTTGATTTTTTTTGAGGACGATGATATAAGCCGTGCAATGCCAGGCCAAAGAGATTTTGTTAGCGTAAAGACAGGAAATAAGAGATAAGCTGTTCAGAAAAGATTGTTAATGATGACATTGAGAGAAGCTTTTAATCGCTTTAATGAAATGTACGTCAATGTAAAAATAGGGTTTTCATCATTTGCAAGCCTCCGGCCAAGGCAATGTAAACTATTGACTATCACAGGAACACATAATGTTTGCGTTTGCACTACGCATGAAAATGTCAATTTAATTCTACATAGCTTAAAAAAATACAATGTCTTGAAAGATCTAAAAACATTAACGAATAGATTACTTTGCGAAAATAAGACAACTCATTGCCATCTACGAAGATGTAAAAACTGCCCAGATACCTCAGTTTAAGAAGACAGTTTATTGAAACAACTGGAAGAAAACTTTGTTGAAAAGCTTTCATTCGAACAATGGGTTACCACTGACAGATGTGATTTAGAAACTATTGTAAAGCAAACCGATGAGTTTGTTTCATTTTTCAGTTCAAAATTAGAAAGTTTGATTCCGCATGATTTTGTAAAAACCGAACAATCCAATTTTTTGAAAACTACAAAACAAAACTTGCAAGATGGTGAATTTTTAGCTATTTGTGACTTTTCTGAAAATTACAGCTTCATTTTGCAGGATGAAGTTCAATCACACCATTGGAACGTGCAACAGGCCACAATCCATCCTTTCGTAATATATTATACTGAAAATATGCAAATTAAACATTTTAGCTTCATTATAATTTCTGAAGAACTAAGACATGATTCAGTCGCTGTTAATTTGTTTATTGATAAAATGATAAACTTTTTACAAATTGATCAAAATAAAAACATTAAAAAAAATTATTTTATGTCAGATGGTGCTGCTTCACAGTATAGAAACCGAAAAAACTTTTCTAGCCTTTGTAAATTTAAGTCAAAGTATGGTATTGACGCTGAATGGCATTTCTTCGCAACATCGCTCGGAAAAGGTCCATGCGATGCTATTGGAGGTACGATAAAACGCATGGCTACCAGAGCAAGTTTAGTCACAGAACGCGAACACCCGATAAAGACTGCAAGAAAGTTGTTAAATTGGGCAAACAAACGAAAAGAAGAAGAACTTACAAAGTTGTCATTTTGTTATTCTACTACAGAAGAATACGAAAATATGTCTTTGCAGCTAAATAATCAATATAATAATGCAAAAACAATTCAAGGAACTCAAAAATTCCACTCATTTCTTCCTCTATCAGAAAATACAATAAAGGCAAAGCTTTATTCAAACTGTCCTGACAAGGATGCCAAAATATTCGATATTGTTAAGAAAGTTGTGTAAACAATAATTTTATAAAAATACAGGAATAAAAATAAACTGATGATATCCAACATATAATGTTATTTTTTATTGCGCACAATCACCATCCCTGAAAAATAAGCTTAATTCGCTCTTTTGAATCTTGCTAATTGAGGAGCTTGCATTTGCAGTTCTCAAAAAGGTGTATCTCGAAATCGAGTTGTCTCATCGGTTTGATGTCTGGGGCAATGTTCGGCAATAGAGAAAATATGCACAGTATAAACACACCCAGTTTAAATGGATTAAACTGTTAGGCGATATGCAAGAGTTGAATGCACATTTTCAACACAATACACCAAAAATAACTGGAAGAAATCATTGTTCCTGATAGTGGGATTTTGTAACTTGTTTTTCAAAATACTTTTAAGGCAGAGAATTTCACTCGAATCTTTAAGCTGTCAGTGTCATTTTAACTCAAAATTTTCCAATCTTTCCGAAAAAAATACTTTTGAAACTGAAAAAAACACGGAGTACATCCGAAAAGGGCCAAAACTTATTAAGTTATCAAAAAATCAATATTGAATCAGTAATATCTTCTAAACGGTGCATCTTAGAAAAATGTTATATAAGTACTTTTTGCTTGCAAATTTGATCAACTTTCATAAAATTAGAGTGACAAACTTTTTTGACTTTTCTTAATAGCTTTTTTGAAAATTGTAATTTTTTTTGAATTTTTTTTTTTCATTGTAACCTATTTTTCTCCAGAACAACTTACTATGCACTAGATAGCATTTTAAGTCAGCTATAACATAAGAATAATTAAAAAACTATTGACAGGTCACTTTTAAGGGAAAATCTATATTTTAGTTCAAAACACAAAAACCAAACTTTTTTTTACCGTGCATATTTTCTCCACATAGCACCAACAATTGTCTAAAACTTCACCGAAGACACCAAACCAATCGGACAAATCGTTTCCGAGATACAATTTTTTGAAGATATCATGTGCATTTTTCATAGGCCCTTCTCATAAGTAAGGCTAGATTCAAAATGGCGAACCAAGTATGCAAAACGGCGTTTTTCTTCCCCAAAAACGTGTATGCAAGGTTTCATGCAAATCAAAAAATATGAAAATTACTCGTTGCTGAAATGATATGGAACCGCTCAAATCTCACCCACAAGAAAAGCAGCGACGTCAATATCTGCGCGGGGCAATAGACAAAATTAAATTAAATGCTTTTTATTTTCAAAGAGAAAGGGTGATGTGTAGCATACATAACGCTAAGTGGATTGAGCTTAACTAACTAACGACAAGACATACGTCTGCCTCATTATTACAAGTGTGACAGTACACGGCTGTTAAACGGACTATGTACGTGAACGACTCTGCCTGGTAAGGAGTGTATCGAAAAGTAGTTATAAACTTCCAAATAATAAAATAGGCATGAAAACATGGTTAAAATTAACATACTATTTCAGTTTATTATAGCTTAACATGTTTACAAAAGATCCAAACGGAAAAACTAGTCATCATGTTCATTTCTGTAGAATGCCCGTACCTTTGATTTGACACCTGCCATCAAATTCTGCACAGTGACCTTTGTGCACTTCCTGGATGCCGCTGCCCAATTTTTCTTAAAATCGGTCATGTTTTGGGACACTGTACCATCCTTCTTAAATATACGCTTGACTATTGCCCAATAGCGTTCGATCGGTCGCAACTGGGGACAGTTTGGTGGGTTGATGTCTTTTTCTACGAACTTGATGTTATTCTCCGTCAGCCACTGTAGAGTGGATTTGGCGTAATGTGCCGATGCCAAATCTGGCCAGAAGAGAGGAGGGGACTGGTGCTTTCTATACAATGGTAGCAACCTGTTCTTCAAACATTCCTTTGATAAATCTCAGCATTTATAGTTCCTTTTGTATAGAAAATTGAAGAACGCAAGCCTACATGTGCAAATAGCTTGCCAAATGAGCACCTTCTGACCGAATTTCTCCATCGCAACAGTCGTATCTGCGGTTGGCACACGTTCCCCAACAGATTTAGTATAAAACTGCGGCCCCGGTAGCGTTCTTGAATCTTCTTTAACGTATGTTTCGTCATCCATCAAAATGCACTGGTCGACATTGTCCAAAATGCAGCTGTACAGCTTTCGAGCCCTGGTTTTGGCACGAGACTTTTGTTCCGGAGTTTGTTTGGGCACTTTCTGCTTTTTGTATGTCTTCAAGTCATTCCTGCGCTTGATTCGTTGAATCATTCCGATGCTGGTCCTGAACTTCTTGGCTAGATCGCGAGTAGAGGCAGATTTGTTCCGTTGAATATAATCCACAACTTTTTGGTCCAAATCGGGGTTGCTGGAGCCGGGTTTCCGGCCACTTCTTGGTAAATCCTTGAGGGAGCACTCCTTACCAAACTTTTCGATGATGCGTTTTACACTTGCCGGGTGAACATTTACTCTTTTCGCAATCTGGTTGTAAGTAACACCCTTTTCGGTGCACCAAGTGTGCAGAATTTTCTTTTTAGTCTCAAATTCAATTCGCGACATTTTGAATACAACTTTATCAACGGAAATGAATGAACCGAATAATCATTTTTGACATGTAAACAAAGCAAATGGCGCTTACACGCTAAAAATATATACAGTAGTTTATGCGTAATAACGCATCGAATGTTTATAACTACTTTTCGATACACTCCTTAATCTCCGTCTTTCATCCACCGACAGTTGCCAAGGTAGGTCGCACAGCTAGTATATTTAACAATGGTGTTCATTTTTAAAGTAATTGATGGTTTGCTGCCTCGATATTTGTGTGATCGAATCGAAAGAGGAAGTGATATTCATAGATATAATACTAGAAAGGCGGATGAAATAAGAACACCGAATTTCTTGACATGTGTTTCACAAAATTCATCATACTTTAAAGGAATAAATGTTTTCAATTCGATGCCAAGACACATTAAACGTACGCCAACACTTCCGAGTTTAAAAGACTATGTATTTCACACGTTAAAACTGTATGCTAAACAGTAAGCAAATAATTTAAAAAAAAAATCTTTTCACTTCTATCAACACTACAAACTATTTTGTTCGTATTTTGAAGTCTACAAAAGTTTGAGCCTCGCGCGCTGTTTACAGATATGAAGAACTTCTTTTCGAATTTATCAAAAAAAAATTGGCCTTTGATGCTTGAGAAGATACCATGAAATAGTAGTGGGTTGTCTGGCTGATTGTCGGAGAATTCCTTGTCAATTCTGTCGTGGTTGAAAGTAAAAGTTTGACTGGGGCCGGTCCAGGATTTTTTCGGTTTGGAAATTTGTTTTTTTTCGGTTTTCATTTCTGTATCATCATCGCCATCGGCATCATCATTTCTGCCATCGCGATAAAAGATAAAGCTACTAGAATTCTGTTTTATGGTTCAATCGAATTTCTTCAGAAGTTTGCGTGAATAAATCTTTTCAATTGGAACATCAAATCTCAGACACCATGCGACGACCACTCGGGGATCGATATAGTGCTCCTTTGACGTGTTAATCGCCAGTGTTTTTTCTAGTTCTGACTGCTCTCGCTCGAGTTTAGCTAGTTCCTTGGTCAAATGATTTCTACGAGACTGTCTCATTTGTTGGGTTAAGCTATCTTTGGCTAATTGAATTTCTCTATCAAGGTGTTCAAGTTGTTTGTAAATCTCATTTTCTATACGTGGGGTAGGTGGTGTGCGTTTATGATTACAGAGTTTTGCTACTTTAAGAATTGCTGTATGGAAGATTTGCATTTTTTCTGCTTGAGTCATGTTGGATATAGTGTTCGATGACAGTTCAGCTTCCATCATAGATGACGCTCTGAATGTGCGAAAGACCTTGGTTGTCAAGTTTTCCATGCATTTCTTTAAGTAGTTATTGACTTCTTTGGCTGATAGTTGATCAAATATTAAATTGTCCTGCGCCTTTCCGGCCACTAAAGATTTTAGACCCTCATAGGCCCCATGTTCAATTTTCTGCTTATTCTGGTACCGAATAGATGCCTTACCGACAAAATCGAACTCCACAACGTCTAACTCATTGCTGAACTTAAGATGTTTGACGCGTAGCGAACAGCAACCAACCGTATCGGCGCCGTTTCTAGAATAGCGGTCACTGCCTGCTCTGAATGCAAACGTATCGATCAGATAAACGGCAATGGCAAGTTGTCGAGTTTCTTCGCGGTCCCAGTCTTCCCGATATTTCTGGCGGATCTCTTCGATCTGTTCTCCAAGCGCAACCGCTGTGTTGTATTTCTTGCAATCGTTTTTGCCTTTCAGCTTAGAACTCGAACTCAATCGCATGTATACCGTTCTTCCAGTGATGGGATGTGGCCATTTGGCGAGCCATTGAACTGAACGCTTGTGGACGATGGCTGCCCACTCGCCCGGTGGTTGGCAGCCAATGGAGCAATTAATTGTCACATCTGTCGACTGGATGCGCTTCATCCATTTACCCCTCCTCGAATCTTTTCTGTTAAGAAAAAGTCCAGGTGATTGAATTTTATAGTTGGCAATCTCCGTCCTCGCTCCATCGATGGTACAGTACTTTGGCACGAATGCACGAACTTTTTCTGGCAATGTTTTTGATATGATTTTAAAATCACACTTTTCGAATTCTTCTATCCTTTCCTTTTCGTCCGATGTCATGGCATCCTTCCAGTCGTTGAAAAAGTTCTCTATGAAAACCTTGTGTTTGGCCAACTTGGCAAACTGGTGTAATACTTTGGCGTAAGCAACCGCCATCTCTTCGGGAATCTTCGTCAACGGAAAATTCTGTCCATCGTATATTAAATACACATGTCTGGGTAAACGTTCGTACGGAGCAGGAAATTCTGGTCCAGCATGCTTGAGATCAGCCCATTTATAATTGGTTGCCGTCGAGGAATTGCCTGTAATTTGAAAATTTGTGAAATTTCGGGAGTCGGTTTTTCTAGAGTGGCTTAACAAACCTATATCTTCCTCATCATCGGGCCTGTTTATCTCTGATTCGATGCTTGCGGTTGAGCCTACCTGCATGCCTGTTGAAAATCCGGCTGACCTCCAGATTTCTTCCGTGTTGAAATTTCCCTCCATTAATTCACTCTTGACCTTAACCGACGTCCGTATTTTCTTCATTCAAAGTGGCTCAACGATTGAAAGACACTTCACACCTGCATACTTGAATTGACCTCGACCACCTGATAATACCTGATAACACCGACGACTTGCGTCATGCAAATGCAATAGATTTGAACTTGACTTATTTAGTGCAATTTGCTCAATATGTACAGTAGGAGAGGACGGAGTAAGACGGCCCCCATAAGGAAATAAATGAATATCAAGAGAAGTATACATGATTCTGGCAAACATTGCAATGTATATCATTCTTACATGTGGTTGCAATTGAGGCATTGTAATTGTTTTGGATTGTCTGTTGTTTTCTTTAACTTTTTTTTTAATTTTAAAAACATGTTGATTTTTTACCTATTTCAAAAAGGCTAGGTAAGATGGCTAGTGCTAAGAAAAGTGGGAAAGTTAGTGGAAAATGCGGATTTGTTTATCAAAACAGCCATTTACAGTAAAGATATCAATAGTCCGAAATAGTTTGTGCCGGATTCCCATAGTACTAATGCAACTGGACTCCTATCTTATGGAAGATCCGGCATTCACGAATACAGGTAACATATGGGAGATTTTTAAACCTTATATTTCTATGTTTACTTGTTAATATTTACATAAAATATAAAATTTTCTTAACTTAATAAGTTTTCATTTGTTTCAATATGATAGCTGAAGAATAGTCCTAACCTGGCTAGTCTTGACTCGAGCTGTAGTATTTGTCTTCGTTGAAACCTTCATATTTCTCTGCTGCTTTGACAACGGAACAGCTTGTGTATCGTAGTTTCGATTTCTCCCGGACATTTCTCGCAATTGGGATCATCTGCCACGCCTCGTTGAAACAGCAAATCTCGATGCCTTATCTTCTGGTGCATTACCACAAACCAGTTGGATCGTTGATGATAAAATTTTGTTATTAAGGTGTTTGAAGACGGCCTTCCAGTCACGTTGATTGGCCTTTACAAATCCCGGATCAGGTTTTAGCGTCAGAAATCGGAGATATATTGCTTGAGACGATGCTGTACTGATCAAAACTGATGAGATAACTGGGACATTTCGGTTTGCAGTAGCCTAATATGCTTAAATATCGCTGGTACTGGAATGTTTGGATTCTCTAGGAAGCTACTCATAAATGGAAGTTGTCTTGCCGTGCTTATCGCACGGTTTAAAAAGAGTGTCTCTGGACAATGCAGGTTCAGACCACCACTAGATTTTGGGAGAATCAAATTGGCAAAGGCTATTCTTTGTAGAGCTTGGCCATACCAAATGAATTTTTCCGATTTCTGCCCTTATTTTTGCGGCAAATCCGTTTGTGAGTGAAATATTTGAGGCCGTATATCAAAGTTTTGAGGTACGACTTCTTGAATTATATTCAATTTCCTCGGGTGATGAAACCAAAGTCGGGTTTTCAATCCGCTAAGAACGGACTGCCAGTTTAATTTTTGAACTTGTTTGAAATTGTTTCCAAAGCGTACTCCCAAGATGTTTATTACGTTTTCGATATTTAGCCACTCCGTGTCTGTCATAAGGTTAACGTTGCCGATCATTACTGCTAAAGGGCGATACGGTCAAAATTTGGTCAATATCAACTTGACGTATTTCTTTCAATTTTGCATTTAAAAAACCTGAACACCCCTCATTTTGAAGGTGTGTGTGTGTGTAGAATGTTGCTTCTATTTTGATTTTGGAATTCACTCTTCAGTTGTCAAAATGCCGTCCAAGCAAGAAGAGCAGCGTATCAAAATTTTGCTCGCGCATCGCGAAAATCCGAGCTACTCGCACGCAAAGTTGGCAAAATCGCTAAAAGTTGCCAAATCAACCGTTACAAATGTAATTAAAGTGTTTGGGGAACGTTTGTCGACAGCCAGGAAGTCTGGATCGGGGGGAAATCGAAAACCGGAAGCCGCTGAGACGACAAAGAGAGTTGCCGGTAGTTTCAAGCGAAACCCTAACCTATCTCTCCGAGATGCCGCAAATAAGCTGGGCGTATCGTCTACAACCGTGCATCGAGCCAAAAAACGAGCCGGACTATCGACTTACAAGAAGGTAGTGACTCCAAATCGCGATGATAAACAAAATACGACGGCCAAAGCGCGATCCCGGAGGCTGTACACGACGATGCTGACGAAGTTTGACTGCGTGGTAATGGACGACGAAACCTACGTCAAAGCCGACTACAAGCAGCTTCCGGGACAGGAGTTTTATACGGCAAAAGGAAGGGGAAAGGTAGCAGATATTTTCAAGCACACGAAACTGTCAAAGTTCGCAAAGAAATATCTGGTTTGGTAAGCCATCTGTACCTGTGGCTTGAAAAGCAGCATTTTCATAGCTTCCGGGACTGTCAACCAAGAAATTTACGTGAAAGAGTGTTTGAATAAACGTCTGCTGCCTTTCCTGAAGAAACACGGTTGTTCCGTACTGTTTTGGCCGGATTTGGCATCTTGCCATTACGGTAAAAAGGCCATGGAGTGGTACGCCGCCAACAACGTGCAGGTGGTTCCTAGGCGACAAGAACCCTCCCAACACGCCAGAGCTCCACCCAATTGAGAAATACTGGCTATTGTCAAGCGGAATCTAAAGAAGACCAAAAACTGTTAAGGACGAGCAGCAGTTCAAGGCAAACTGGCTTTCTGCGGCGAAGAAGGTGGACAAGGTGGCTGTACAAAATCTGATGGCAGGGGTCAAGCGTAAGGCCCGGCAATTCGGATTTGGAAAAGCGGAAGCCTAACTGAATATTTTTCCTGAATTTTATACTAATTGAACTTGAAAAAGAAATTTAATTTGATTTTTTAAATAAACGATTTCACCGATTTACACGCGTTTTCCCTTGACCAAATTTTGACCGTATTACCCTTTACTTTTATTTCCAGTATTTGTGGGGCTTACATTGAAAATGGCGTTATAAAATATCCTAGCATTGACAGGCGAATAATACAAATAAGCAATGAAAAACGAACGAATTTCCATCAGAAGCTAGCATCGTTCTCTGTCTGCTTGGTAGATTGTATTTGAGTTTATACGTTTGTTTGTAAATTACGATTTGAAATTCTACTCGCAGTATTACAATTATGATTTCCCTTTTATTTACATTCTGCATGTTCGTCCTAATCTCAAATTTCTCAGGATATGAGATTTTACCTCTGACATGTAATCGGTCAGTTCGAATCTGCACCAAACTTTAGGGCTTTAGCCCCTTATAACGGAACGGTCAACTCCTTATTGAATCTCACCACTGCATATCTCACCACCCACATCTAGAGCAGCGCGCATATGTAGTACTAGAGCAATTATTCGCCGATCTGCTCCACCGTCAGTTGCTCAGTTTGACTCTACTCCAGCTCCACCGCAGCAGCGCCTATGCTTATTAGATTACTCACATTAACGCTTTATTTTTCTCTCCCTCTCTCTTCTCTCTGTTTGCACGTTGCCTACTTGTAGGACATTTTCACCACCCTGGTCGACATCCAGTGGCGCTGGACGTTGGTGGTGTTCGCGTTGAGCTTCATCCTGTCCTGGTTGGGATTCGCCATCATATGGTATCTGATCTCGTACAGCCATGGCGACGTGGCCGCTCATGCCAATGGAGGTTCGCATGAAATGCTCCAAACGACAACCTATTGCCATTGATATTGATGATCCTTTGCGATTTCCAGACACTCAACACCAGCCGTGCGTAACGTTCATTTACGGTTTCACGTCGGCTTTCCTGTTCTCGCTGGAAACACAGCACACCATTGGCTACGGAAACCGCTTCGTGACGGAGGAATGTCCTGAAGCGGTTTTCATACTGGCCTTGCAGAGCATCACCGGAGTGTTCATACAAGCATTTATGGTTGGCATCGTGTTCGCCAAGCTGTCCCGCCCGAAGAAACGTGCCCAGACGTTACTGTTTTCGCGTAATGCCGTCATTTGCCACCGCGATGGAGTGCCGTGCTTGATGTTCCGCGTCGGCGACATGCGCAAGAGCCACATTATCGAGGCTCATGTTACGGCTCAGATCATACGGAGGAAGGTAAGTCCCTATCATGTCAATTAAGTCTGATATCTTAAAAGTTGATTCCGCAAACTAAACAGATCACCAAAGAGGGCGAAACTATGCCGTTCTACCAGCAAAATATGGAGGTCAGCTGTGATGGTGGCGATGACCGGTTGATGTTCATCTGGCCAACGATAGTCGTTCATAAGATTGATAAGGACAGTCCTCTGTACCAGCTCTCCGCGCAGGATATGCTTCGGGAGCGGTTTGAAATAGTCGTTATGCTTGGTCAGTGCTGTTCAGTCAACGGCTTTTTCGTTGCTATTTTATCATATCTTTTTTTTCAGAGGGAGTCGTGGAATCCACTGGAATGACAACCCAGGCGCGAAGTAGCTACCTGCCGTCGGAAGTCCTGTGGGGTCATCGATTCGAGTCGGTCGTTAAGTTCAAGCGGGACACCGGAGAGTACGAGGTGAGAATTTTCAACTCGCTCGCCGCTTGCTGCGATGAATGAATGGTGCCATGCCAGCGGTGGCGACCGGGTTGTTTCGCATGCGTCAACTGAGCGCATGCCTACTGTGAACCAGCGGCCATTCTTCTACTCTCTCGCGAACTGAAAAATTTCATAGTTCCATCTCGCGGAGATGAGACGTGATTAGCGTGGAGCGATTTCGATGCGTTATGACCTACTTTTAAGCAAAGGATGAAGCGTCTAATCGATTGAATGCTTTCTTTTTTTCAGGTGGATTACACCATGTTCAATAATACGTACGAAGTGGATACACCCCTGTGCAGTGCACGACAACTGCACGAGGTCAAGAAGGAACTCAGCAAGCAAGGGCTAGGTAGGTTGCAGGAATTATCGTACAATCAATTTACACTGCTTGCTTGAGGCTTCTAATCGCTTGCTTAGGATAGAATAATCTCCTCGTCGCACACTAGTAATGTCTCTACTTTCTGTTTGTCGTAATGTTGCTGGTGTATAGTTCCGTCTTCGTCCAGCGACGATTCGGACAGTTCGTCGTCGTCGGACGACACCGGATGTGAGCCATCGACACCACGGCCCATCATTAAGCATTCACATCCCAACGGGTATCTGCATTTCAATGCCACTACTGGTGGCGGCGATGGTGGTTCAGCTAGAGGGCCTCCGATCGACCAAAATCCAAATCCTGGTGGTGGTGGTGGTGGCGGCGGCGGGGAACATGTGATCACCGGTAACGAGGGATCGCCTTCGGCCAGTCCGAAGCAGCGCAACTTTCGTAAGCTTTCCTTCAAAGAACCGTCCATGGATTCGCTGTGCTGAGGAAGCGGTTTCTGTCTCTTTCGTTGCAGCAGGTTGGGATGATGTTTGGCTTGTTTGTGTGTGTTTTTTGTGTGTTGTTTTACGAAGTGTTAATTGTCAAACGTGTTTGCATCGTGGGAGCTTTGTTTTGAATTGTTATCTTTTAACAAGGGCTTTAATTTGAACTACGTAGAGAACGACCGACTGTATGACTGTATAACAGTGAACTCAATGTTTGATAGGGAATAGGAAGTTTATTGAATTTCTTTTAAAATAGTGATTATGAATCGGGAACATGTTCCAATGTTATAATATATTATTGAATATATTAAACTCATCACCCGAAATTAATCCATAATTTAAAGGATTTTCGGACAAGTGGAATAGTTTGTAATGTTTGTTCGTGGCTCAATTGCGTAAGCTTTACGGAGCTGATAATTAATTGTCATTTTTTTTATAACATTTATGACTTAATACTACGTTGAGTAGGGTTTCGGACGTTTACTGGCGATTTACCCAAAGGGAGTGACAATTGTTGGGGATGGTTTGGCAATGGAACATGGAAATGGTATTCTGACGTCTCATCATAGAGTTGTCGCCAGCACAAAATCGTTTTGCGACATGATCAGGGCGTTTTTATGCTCAGCCGATTGTGGTGACCATTGCGTACACGCATGTTTTCGTCCGCCATGGCGAATGTTCCGGTTTATTGCCGGAAAGCCGTTCGCAAGCGCATAGAATTTTGTTTGGCAGGTATGCTTAAATATTTACCTTCCATGGGAAATTAATCAAAAGCAATTATCTGTTTTTATTACCATCCGAAAAAAGTTCACGTATTTTAATGCAAACGTTACTTGAATTAATAATAGAAATAATCATGCTTTTTTCCTTTTCTTCACGGTTTGTTTACTATGCCGATACACTACTACATTCTCTTTTGGATCGAGATCTGCTTCTCTAGCATGGTTATTAGGCCGTCCACTATTTTTTTTTTTTAAAAAAGGTCAAAGTTTCGAATTAAACCTCTTAAAATGTTCGTCTTGACTTGACTTAGAAAATGATATGCAGCTGAGGCCTCTACTTTAACATTAAGTGGTCCCCCAACGGACCTAAAGAAATGGGTAATACCGTATTACGCACACATATGCATACATGACAGCTTCTTTGTTTTGGTAAAAGAAGTAATACAGGGTGCGACAGAAAATAATGCAAAAATGTTCAAACTTGAGTATTGGGTTAATTTGTGTAGATAGTGGCTAATTTCTGTCGAAAGTAGGGTGCCATTTGGCAACAGTTTACCGCATAAAAAAGTCCCTGCAGGATGGTCCTAAGCAGCGGAAGCCGGGAAGCGGACGTCCGTGCTTTGCACGCACGCCGAACGTGATCAAATCGGTCCGTGCAAAAATTGCTCGCAACCCGGTGCGTTCCATAAGAAAACTTGCAAAGGAAGCCAATATTTCGGAGAATCATCAAAGAAGACCTGCATGCATCTTCCAGAACCAGAGTGAAACGCCACTTGATTACGGACCGGGTCAAGGAACTACGAGTGACTCGTTCCAAGAGATTGCTTTCCTTGTTGAAGAAGAAAAAAATGATAATCCTGTTCAACGATGAAAAGCTTTTCAGCATCGATGCTGTGGCCAACAGCCTCACGGACCGGTTAATTTCACCGCAGAAAATGGAGAACGTTCCGGCAAAAGTGAAATTCAAATTTCAAACCAAACATCCGGCTGGTGTCATGATGTTTGGCTTGGTGGCGTGCAACGGTTTGAAAATGCCGCCTGTTTTCATTGATGCTGGAGTTAAAATCAATACCGAAGTGTATATCGGTATTTTAAAGGACCAAGTGCTTCCCTGTTTGAACGCCAACTTCTCCGAGGACCAAAACGTTGTCCTACAGCAGGATGGAGCGCCGTGTCACACTTCCAATCGAACCCAACAATGGTTGAACGATAACATGAAGCTTTGGCCGAAGGATTTGTGGCCCTCTAGCAGTCCAGGTCTTAATCCGTTGGATAATTCAATTTGGGCATATGTTGAAGCACCAGCCTGCAAAACATCACACCCTAGTGTGAAAACCGTGAAGTCAACCGTAACACGCACATGGCAGTAAATGTCGGAGGACTACGTCCGAAAGGTATGCTCTGGCTTCCGGCGTCGGCTCGAGGATGTTATTGATAAAAATGGAGGAAACATTAAATAAATTTGTTTAAAAAGACTTTACAAAGATAACTGCATTCGAAAATGTTGATATTATAGCTTGAATTTGTTGAAAATGGGGTTTGAAAGAAATAGAACAAATTTCCGTATTATTTTCTGCCGCACCCTGTAGTCAGCTTTTTCCAAAAACTGCAGTCGCTGTAAAAAAACTAAGAGCCATTTGTTGTGCAGAAATTAAAAGAAATGCAATTCGCAGGCACCGGGAGCAACTTAAGGTAATGATCAGCATCCGAGCCGAGCAACATCACTTTCTGTCCGGCGCCAGCATCACCCGCACCAAACACGGTAACTTTTCCGTTCAAAAGCTGAAATTTTACTCATTATTTAGTATTATCAAGCAGCGTGTAGCGTCTTGGAACTATATTTTTACAACACCGGTGCAGCGGTGCTCGAACGTTTGGTTAAAAAAAAATTCCCATGAAGATGCCCTAAAATGGTTAAACTTCCCAAGTTAATATTTTTTTTTTTCGATAGTAAATTCACTCTACTCAACCACTTTTTTGGAATAGAAACCAAAAAAAAAACTTTTAATTAATACCGGGGAGAGTTCGGTTAACATCTCACAGATAAAAAGAAACACTGAATTTTCTGCGTTATCTAATGCACATAAAGAGAATGCTAGATTTGGCAGAAAATAATGGGATATTTCATGTAAAATTAAGCCAGATAACGAATAAATCGAGCCTGTTGTATGAAATATTGCACACAATATCGTTGTTTACGCTCATTTGGCTTGGAATTACACGAGGGAAAATTTTACGGGCTTGTTAAAATTAATTATTTTTTTCTGTGCATTCAACTAAAACTCGTTGGATGTCAGTATTAGCACTGGGCAAGTAGGCCTAAAGAAATACTTTGAAACGATCTTATGAAGTAATACTATTTCCTCGTTATAAAATGTTTTCTGTTATAAAAATACTTTTATAGAAAAGTAAACCCAAGGAGCGTCTCACATGAATTCGATCAAATACATTTAGTACACACTTAGAAATTATGAATTTTACACGAGACCTAATCCATGATTGTAAATTGTCGGGGAACGTAAAGTCGGGGAACGTAAAGTCGGGGAACGTAAAGTCGGGGAACGTAAAGTCGGGGAACGTAAAGAAAGATTTCGTGTAAAATCGACAAAAGATGTGTTCGGTTGAATTTATTTTCTCATCTCTTTCAACACAGTTTTGTGTGCTAAAAGACGCTTGCATGCGTCGGTCTCAGGGACAGAAATTTACACGAGATTTTGGTAGTGTGTAGTGCTTACTCGAATTAGTTACGGAAGTTACTGCATCAACTACAATTCGTTGCACATTACTGCACAGAACATGCAACGCAGTAGTCGTGTTAGCAACGACTCGGCTTTCAACAACGTCAGACGTTGACGTTTCCCAACAGTAACCAACCATATAAGCATTTCAAGCAAATATCAGCTTAGGTTCTAAAAGTAACACATTGAGAGACTCTCTTTGTCGACATTCTTTCTTTGGGTTCCTGCCGCTAGCACAGCAAAAAAACATGTTCAACTATTTTCAACATACGGTGCGGTAGTATAAGGTGTGATTAGTGGCTCCAATGCGGTGAAAACACCAGAAAATCGTTTATTAGACAAGTTATTAACCAAAGAGAAAGTCGACGAAGAGAATCTCTCAATGTTACTTAGGACCTAATGCATTGTTTTGCTTGATTTCAATTTTTATGTTGTAGATTTTTCCATCATCGTCCATTACCTCAAATGTGTGCTTGAATGTACTGGTTATGCTTTTAAGTTTTAAAGTGCCACTGACATTACGGGAAGCTAAATAAACCTTTCGAGCTGGTAGGTGCACTTGGTTATCGCCATGAAAGTTAATGGAAACTATTTCAGGAAATACTTCTTCCGCTTCGAATTCGGTCCTGCATGGGAATATAAGGTCGTCGCTATGAGTCGAATCTAAATCAGGTTCGGAAATCAATTCCGCTGAGTTACGTTAATATGTGGTTTATTGCGGCGGTTCATTTAGCTGTAAGCAATTATCGGCGAGCTCGATTCTTGTAGTCACAAATACAAATGCAGAATTTCGGGTTTCAGTTGGGTTTGCGCTTGAAACTCCAGTGTTGTCACTATGCGACGCATCTCACTCAGGATCAGAAAATTTTTCCGCCGTATCTAGTTGGACAACTTTGGCTGGTTGATTTAATATTTGTGGTTGTAATTCGTCCATCTAATCGAAAGTGGTACCGATGCTGACAAACTCGAATTCATTATTTCGGAGGTTTGTCCCATCGAAGAATGGTGTGTTGTCCACAGGTATTCCCAGCCGCTGCAACATCATCGGGTAATTGCCGTTTCGTTGCGAGCAGATAAACAAAACAATGAAATTGACCGTGCTACTAGATCGATTGAAAATTGCAAATCGAGGAAATCGAGATTATTCACTATGAAGTGAGGCAGTCTGATTCAAATTTGCTGCGCTCGATATCAGTGAGACACCCCTAGAGTAAACCTGACTTTACTAGTAGGACAACTGAAACGTTCTGCTATTGAGGAAACCAACTTGAAAAAAGAAGAAGACACCGAGTGGTGATGAATCTGACAGCTCCCCATCTTAAAGTATAGGAAGAAACTTTTAAAATGCTTCTAGAAAATTCAAATGAAATTCTAATTAAAAGCAGTTTGTTGTATGATGTAAGAATTCTCAATAAAGACATTTTCAGCGAAATAAAATTAAAATTAAAAAAATGCTCCTATTGTGCAGTTTTGGATTTTTTTACGCATAAGGTCTGCATCCGCAATAATCCGGACACCTCAAAACATGAATAAAATAAAATTTCGCATTATATTTCAGTCGTTGTTGCTTATTTCAGATTCATGGGATGTGTTTTAATCAATTCGTGAAGACAAAACATAGTTATTCGGTATTTGCATAAAATTTTCGAACTTTGCGCTTAACTGCGTCCATTAGGGTTTGTACAGACTCTTCAGAAATCGTAGAAGCCGTCTTTGTCCAAATTTGCTGGAAATGTTTGATGTCTTTTCTTTCTAGAAAGCTTCCGCTTCATCAAAGCCTAATATCTCTCGATTGGTCGTAGCTCTGGGCAATTTGGCGGGTTTGAGGTTTTTGGTACAATGTTCACTTGATTTGCTTGGTACCAATCCATCACAGTTTTAGCATAGTGGCATGATGCCAAATCGGGCTAGAGCAAAGGTTTTTCTTTGTGACTTTTGATGAAGGGTAGCAATCGCTTCTGGACACCGACTACATCTTTCTGATTAGATCTCCTTGTTGATTGTGCCTGTAGTGACGAAAGATTTACTCTTTTGCCACACGTGCAACTTGATTGTCACACAAGGTGTTTTTCTGGGCAATTTCGATGCCTTCTTCGTTCTGAACTGCTCGTTGTAGCATTTCTGGCCATAGCAGAATAAAAAGCCAGCCCTTGAAATCCGCTGCTTGAAATCCTCCAGGACATAAGTTTCATCGTCCATAACAACGCATGAAAACTTCGTCAAATATTCGCAGTACAAACGTCGAGCCCGTGATTTTGCTGCCAAGTTCTGTTTGTCGTTGTGATTTGAAACTGTTTTTACTTTATACGACTTAAGTCCCAATTTTTGGACAAAACCAGGCGACATTCCTATTTTACGAGCCACCGTTCGAATGGAGAGATTTGGGTTTTTCGTTAATATCCTTTTCACCTCTCGGTCCATGACAAGATCAGCGCGTACAATGTTTTTGTCGCTTCTCGGTTTCCTCTCCACCGTCAAACGTTCCGAAAATGATTTGAGCACATCGTGAACAGTGGATTTAGGCAAATCCAATGTTTATGCAAGGTCACGTATTGACAAGTCAGAATTTGCCGCCCGTACAAAATTCGCTCGCGCACTTGTTTTTCTTTCGTCGCCATCTTGAATACTAAACATGAAATGTAAACATCAATCATAGTTTTTTTCACCATAGACTCTCAGCTATACCACAGTGAAATTTTTCATTCCTACGTGCAATATTTCCAAAGATTTGAAGGTGTCCGGATTAATGTGAGTACAGATATTAAGGTGAAACTCCCTGGAATCCTTAGTATTCAACATGCATGTAGTAGTGCAAACACTTTTTTGCTCTCATATGATAGTATTGGTGCATCATGAAAAAAAAACGGCCATGGTTGCTAGTAATTTTAATTTTTCTCTGTGGATTACAGTACATCCCTTCAATTATTCCCTACAATATTCACATTTACAAAATGCATAAAGCCTCAAATTAAGAATCCTTTTTAAAAGCTTGGGGAGGCTGGGGCATAATTAGCAAGCTAAATACTAGGTTTTCCAACTAGTTCAATACGAATATTGGTGAATTTTAAACGTTAATTTTCAGTTCTTATTTCAATCATAAACTATCGAATGAGTCTTTCAGTAGATGGCTGCAACATAAAATGTATAGAAAACGTTTGGAATTATGCATCTGAGATAATAAATGGGATTTTCGCAGTTTAAAACCGATTCCAGGGACCTTTTCACGTCATACTGAACTCTGACAACCAACGACAGCTCATGTTATACAACATAATTCGATTGCCACTTTGTTATTAAGTTTTTCAAATAAATCCAGTTGATTGTTGTTTACTCATAATAATGATCTCTTATTTTGAAACACTTTGAAATTACTCGAGTACATACCACAAACACAAAGAGATACTTTTTTTTTTTATTTTGTGATGTTAATAAAATGAATAGATTTGATTTGCTTTACCTTTTTTAAAGTTTAAGAGACGAACTAGCCCAGGAGGCTAAAAAGTCTCTTTAATAAAGAAAAAAACCTTATTTTAATGTGGAGCTTTGGTAAGTTAATGTATGTATTTACTCTATGTTTTAATAGAAATTTCATCATGTGCATCTTTTTCAGCACGTATGTTTCAAAAAATAACTGTACTTTTTTCAATTTGGGTTTTAAAGTACGATTCATTAAAAATTACTTCATGCATACGTAATCAGTATGATCATTGCTGTTCACAAAAATGACTATGCATTTATATGCCTGACAGATTTGCATTGACGCCTGTTCTTCTACAATAATATTTTTAACCTGAACAACAATATCACTCTTGATTTTAAATCCCATTGGTGCCTTCATGGTTAGGACGCGTTCTGAAATTTTAACCTTTACCTCTTTCTTTTTAATCAAGAGTAAGGTTGAATTATCTTCTGAAATAGCTGAAGAACAGAAACAATATTAATAAACATGGAATTGCGTTGAAACATATATGGGATCAGATCAAATACTTTCTCCCACCCCGTACTAACTTAGTATCAAATGGTAGGCTCTGTAAAGTACTATTTCAATGATAATCTCAAAATTTCAATGTGAAATATCATAGGGCACTAATTCAAGTACATTGCAAGTCTGAAATTTGAGATTGACTTTAAGTAAGAGGTATGAGCTATAATAAGTAAGCGAAGGCTGCACCTGAAGGTTGGGCTTGTTTGGGTGTTCAAATTTTGATTATAGATGACTGGCATGTTTTGGCATGTTTGTATTTAGTCAAAATTTGAGTTTACTGGAGACCACGCAAATTAAAGTTGAAAAATTAACTTTGGTCCAAGTATTTTCGTCTTCGCCTATTTGTTTCAATCCCATTTTTTATATAATGTTTATATTACCATCAGGCGCTCAGCACAGATACTTGTGGAACTTGTCTATATACAAACGATTTCCTCCCATAGAATTTAATTTGAATTTCTGTTCATTTTAAAAGTTTCGTTCTATGCTTTAACATGGGAGCTGTCAGATTTATCACCACTCGGTGTCTTTTTCTTTTTATCAAGTTGGATTCCTCAATAGAAGCGTAAAGTTCAAACATAATTCATAACAAACCAGTTTGCTATCAATTTTCAAATTTCGGAAATATTCCAAACATTACTCGCTGCTAAATAACCATCCGACTCAATCTCATCGAAAACAGTAGGCATCGAGAAAGTTGTTATTGTTTACGCTCAAAACTCGCTGACTGATCAATCCACCCATAGGTCGCTGCTCGGGCCGAAGGCGACGATGACGTTTGACCTAGAAAATTACCAACAAACGTTCTGCTCCGCCCCATGGACTTATCAGCTCGGAAGCTTCTGGGTGCCGGCCGCTAAATAGAGGCGTCGAAGAGACTGCGAGTCGCTTCTCTTGCCTGCCTGCGTGCCTGAGTGCCTGCGACCGAACTCGGCTAGTTTACATTACAGCTGATGATGATGCATACTGAATGCATAATTCACCAAACACGAGCCGTTATTGCCGTCGTCGTCGTCGTTGTCGTCGCTAAACACATGCAGATTGATTATGAATAAATCTGTCAAGCGAAGAGGGCGACCATGTTCGGACCGAGTAGACTTTGCAATTGAGATTGGATGAAATTCTAACGCTCCGGTCTGCCGCAGGCTGTGGTTTTACAACGACGGCTACTTACCGGAAGGTAGAACGTAATTTCCCAATCGCCGCTCAAGGTCTAGGCAGCCACCGAACAACGGGATGCGAGCCATGTATTCTCATTTACTGTTGAGCATTTCAAAACAGTTTAGTAGAATTGCACATATGAGCCCGTGCTAAATGATTCCGTTTCCACCCACGCAAGTGCACGTGAATTGACATCTCGCGTGAGATACAGATCCCGCATTCTAACAACGACAACCACTGCAAGTTTTCGTTACACCCAAACAAAAGTTCACAGACAGAAGTTAGAATGACATTTACCTGCTCCAAGTGAATTCGCTTTTGTGTGCCTCCAATAGACAAGCAAGTTGTCTTAGCGTGGCAATTACAAACGACAGACTACTGAGTTCCTCCAACGGTGGGTTATGTAACCGGTTGGAAGATTACAAATTGCACTAAAAATTTGCATAAACCATCCGTCAAAATTTTCGCAAACGAGCTTGACAAACCCCGGTGAAACGCTGATCTCATTCGTTGTATCTATTTGACAAACAGTGAAAATGGTTCCTATCATTTCAGGTGCTAATGAAATTGCAAATTTGAAAAAGAAAAAAAGACCATGCCGTCAAATTCACTGGGTAGCTATAAAACGAATCGGTTGACAGTTGCAAACAAAAGGCAAATGTGGGGTTCATCCAAGCAATCATCGCCGTCACACTCTCTACTCGGAAGCATGGGCATTACGATTCTATTTAGCATACAAATGTGCGGATCCATTGAGTCAATTGTGCTCGACCGCGGAAGTGTATCGGTTTTCAAGAGCACCGTCAACTAAATACGTCACAACTACGGCAACATCAGAATCAAGGGGGTGATCATAGCAAATTGTGAAGATCAAGATCAGCCCTATCACTGGCCGTTGCGGACAATCTCAATCCGCTGTGCAGCTTCGCGTATTTCAGATCGCCGTTTATTGGACTTCATTAGCGGGCAAGTGTTAAACCATATAGCAAGCGGCGACAGTGCCGTGGCAACTGGATCGATTTAAAAATAAAGGCGAAAATGTGTCCTGCAACTTTGAGAAAGGCTCAATTATTGGGACCTGGGAATGTGATTTCGAGTTGATCATTTCAATGTTATTTTATTTTTCTATGGCTCATTTTGAGCAAAGGACGGTGTTTTGAACTGAGTAATTTATTTGAAAAAAAAAATTCGAGTAAATATTCTGTTTCAGGAAATTTAATTATCCACAATACTGCTACTAATAATCAACAATACTACTACTACTAATAATAACAGCATCGACAGCACACACAACATACGAAAACAAAAAAGGAATGAGCCAGACGGATCCGATGATTCCGATTCGGATTTTTACAGTTTCGCTTCCGACTCCTTTTTGTTTGATGAGGAACCCGTCTCAGGGATTTTTCTTCAAGACATGAAGAGCAATCTGAATGCAAATAACGATGTGGCGAGGAGAAGGACAATGCATAACCAGGACGTCCCTCATTGTTAAAAAGACTGTGAAAGTCATGAATTCAACCTCTTAAAATGTTCGTCTTGTTTGACTAAGAAAATGATATGCTGTAGAGGCCTTTACGTAAACGTACAGTGGACCCCCAACGGACCTAAAGAAATGGTAGTATGGAAGTCCCCAGCGCTGTGACAAGCACGCTAAAGGGTGTTCCGATCAAAATTTGGTCAAACAGTAATGTGTGTGAGTCGATCAAAGTTTTTATTAATATGTCAAGTTCTTTTTCATTCTCAAGTTAATCAAATTAGTTAATACAGAATACAGGAGAAATATTCAGATGCGTTTCCCTTTCATCGAATGCGAATTGCCGGGTCTTTCATTTAAAACCTGCCATAGGATTTTGTACAGTCTCCTTGTCCAATTTATTCGCCGCAGAACGCCAGTTTGCCTTGAACTGTTTCTCGCTCACAACAGCTTTTTAAGTCTTTTTATGGTTCCGTTTGTCGCAATTGGCGTGATCTTCTTGAATCCTAGAGGGTTTGAAGTCGAGTTATTAGTACGAGACACTGAGGAAGTCTGCACATTGTAGACGAAATACGCGTATCTGTCGATGATAAGCAAAGGTAGTTGGAATTAAATGGAAGATACTAATTTTTCTTCTAATTTTAGTGATCTTCTTCCCTTTTGTTGGTGATGTGTTTATCAGGTACACCGCCGTTGACGTCGCTTCAGCCCAGCACTGCTTGTCCAACCCAGCATCGAAGAGCAAACACCTGACGCGTTCTTCGATCGTGCGGTTCATCTTTTCCGCAAGTCCGTTTTGTTGCGGATTTTAGGCCACCGAAGTCTCGTGACGGATGGCGTTTACCTTCAAGAACTGCTCAAAATATTACCGACATACTCGGTTCCGTTGTCGGTTCGCAAACGCTTGATAGACTTGCCTGTCTCCTTCTCGGCGTACGCTTTGAACTCCAAGAATGCATCAAACGCCTCGGATTTGGACTTCAGAAAGTAGGTGTGCGACATCCGGCTGGCATCGTCTATGAAGGTAACAAAGTATTTGCTTCCTCCTAGCATAGGTCCGAATGGACCAGCTCCAGTAGTTCAGTGGATTGCCTACCCACCGACTTGAACAGTTGCTTGTGGTGCTTACCTTCAGCACGCTCGACGCACGTTGGTATGTCCTGGCCACGGACTTCGATCCCAGCAACCATTGACGGCAATCGCTTTACACGGTCCAGATTCAGGTGGCCGAACCGTCTGTGCCACATCTTCAGGTTGTATTTGCAACCAACACCCTGGTTTGCACGAACTGCTTCAGCTTGTACAGTTCATCCACCTCCGTACCGTTCGCGATGATCTTGGAACCCCTTTAGCAGCAACCCCTTCTTGCAAATACGGCTCACCGAGAGCAAGTTGACCGCCAGGTCTGGAACGAGCAAAACATCAGCAATATCTTGGCCACAAAACCGCTTTCCGAGACATCCTTTTTGTTGATGAGCGCCTGCTCGGATTTACACGTGTGCCGTCCAGCTCCAGAGTCCAAAATCCAGTCGTCCGTCTCCAGCTTCGGTTTCACACGCGCCATCAAAGCCGTTTGCTTCCCGTGGAATCCTTTCTCGGGCTTCGACTTCGGCTTTACATGGCACTCGGACGCGTAGCTTGTCGCATTTGAAGCATTTCACGCCGGATTTGTCCTTCTTCTTCTGGAACTTCCTTTCACGAGTCGCTAACGCCCCAGCTTGATTTGACATCGGTATCCATGGCGTCTTGAAGAATTTTCGATTTCACCGTATCCGCCGTGAGCTTGATACCTGGGACGTCCAATCCCATGATCATGGGCTCGTAGCGTTTCGGGAGTCCCATTCGTCGTCCAATACGAGACCAATTTCTACCAGCTTGTGGCTCGTGGACATGATTTCATCTACGTACTCTTTAATGGACGAGCAATAAGGCTTGCTTCATTTAGAATTGGAACAAACTTTTGCTCATATTGTGGCGCTCCTGGCGGACGGATTTGGCAGTTCTTGGCGCCCACGTGTCGGGAATTTTGTCAGCTTCACGTATGTATTTTTGACATTCCGCAAATCGACTGTACTTTGTAAACAATAAACATGGAAGCCGAAAGAAGGGAAAAAATTGTGCACAGTTATTTGGAAAATCCATTGTGGTCTGCATCTAGGCTAGCTAAACAGCCTAAATTGCCCAGAAATACCGTATGGCGCGTTATCAAACGGTATAAGGAAACATTGACGACGATTCGGAAGCCTCAAGAGTCAGAGTGGAACTGTCGACCGGAAACTGCGTGGTAAGATTTTGAAGACGATTAAGAGGAATCCCAATCTGTCGGACCGTGATTTGGCCAGAAAATATGGTGCTGCCCATAGTACCGAGAGGAGAACTCGACTCCGGGAAGGAATCAAGTCGTATCGAGCTAGCAAACAGCTAAAACAGAATAGTGTGACTAGAAATTAGACGAAGAATTAGTATCTTCCATTTAATTCCAACTACCTTTGCTTATCATCGACAGATACGCGTATTTCGTCTACAATGTGCAGACTTCTTCAGTGTCTCGTACTAATAACTCGAGTTAGTACAAGACACTGAAGAAGTCTGCACATTGTAGACAAAATACGCCTATCTTTCGAAGATAAGCAAAGGCAGTTAGAATTAAATGGAAGATACTAATTCTTGTTCTAATTTCTAGTTACAGGTATTCCACTAAACAGCTCAAACCCTCTAGGATTCAGAATAGTGTGGCCAAAATCCGTGCTCGGAAGCTATACGACCAGGTGCTGACCAAATTCGACGGGTGTCTTCTGATGGACGATGAAACCTATGTCATGGCTGACTTCGGGCAAATCCCAGGTCAACAATTTTACTTGGCAACAGCTCGGGGGGATGTTCCAGCCAAATTTAAATTTGTTTTTGCCGACAAATTTGCACGAAAATTCATGATTTGGCAGGGCATTTGCAGCTGTGGCAAAAAAACGAAAGTGTTCGTTACAAATAAGACAATGACGTCGGAACTATACCAAAAAGAGTGTCTCCAAATACGAATTTTGCCGTTCATTCGATTCCACGACCATCCCGTAATGTTTTGGCCAGATTTGGCAAGCTTTCATTACAGCAAAGTTGTTCAAGAATGGTATGCAGAGAAAGGGGTTCAGGTTGTTCCGAAAAACCTTAACCCACCCAACTGCCCCAAGTTCCGCCCTATTGAGAAATACTGGGCAATCATGAAGAGGAGACTCAAGGCAAAGGGAAAGGTTGTCGAAGACATCAATCAGATGAAGACCTGGTGGAATAAGATAGCTAAAACGATGGACGAAGAAGGTGTGCGCCGCCTAATGAGCCGTGTTACAGGAAAAACTCGAGAACTCCTTCGAAACCGTTACGAATAATTTTATCCGTATTTTTTCTTAAAAGTATGAAGAAAACGCTACATTTGTATAAAAAAAGATCTTGAATTCAATAATAAATAACTGAAATACAGGCAATTGTTTTTGTTCCAATTCTATTTGAAGCAAGCTTTAAATGAATATCAAAGCATTTTTAAAATTCTTCTGGTTACGTTTGTTGTCATGAGTTGTCATTTGATTTTCGCGTGCAACTTATAGGTAGTCAATGTTATGTTGCCTGAAAATCCACGCTTTTGAATTTCATGAGCATGACTTTTATCAATCAGTCGAACCAAAGCAATGTCCAATAAATTATTCAAAGAATTAATTTCATTCTTTTATCATTCAGTTCAAGTAGTATGTATTATTAAACCTAAAAATAAATTCATTTGAAAACTATTGAAAGATGACATAGATTTTACTATCGATAATTTTCATTGGAAGTTCACATGAATTTCATTAAGAAATACTAATAACTCTCATTGGATTTTCACATAAAAGGTATGTTAATGTTCCAATGAACATAATATGAACTAGCACTCAACTCTTAATGTGTTTTTCATATAGCTGTTATGTGAAAACCTCCATGACAAATAACTAAATGTGTTTTCTGATAAATTTTACATGATTTTTTGGTTCAGTGTATGTAATCCGTATAACAACGCACGAGTCCTCGTGTTACAAAAGTTGGGCTGAAAGGTTAATTTTCAGTTCCGTCCAAAACTGTCTATTTTTTTCATTGCAGACGTTACTGTCAACGTCACTGCCTTAATTTAAACCAAATGCGTTCCAATGCCCTCTGAATCTACCACAATAAAACAGCCATTGTTTTTCACGCAATGATTCGCAACTGATTCGCAACGAATATACAAACCAGACAAGTCGTCGTCGTCGTCGTCTCCGCAAGCACAACCTCCCAGTGCCAAGCTGATGTCGATTGGGTTAAACTAGACCTAATGACCTCCACTCGCTCGGGTCACAATCACGGCTACTAACACCGATCTGCCGGCCACAGTTCACATACGGAACGTCACTCATCTCCATTGTGATTTAATTAAATCATATGTTTCATGTCATATCCATTAGGGGAGGCCGGCGTTTACGGTAGAAGTTTCGAAGGCGTGCTTTCTAACAATTGAACCCAGCTTCCTCTGCCCCGGAGGCGATTGTAGATCATCGCCGCACTAAGCTAACACAATTGCTAACCTCTGCCCGCATAATGCCTACGTAGATTTGTCACACACATCGCAGCACAGCACACACACACACACGAGATGCACCGTTCGGCACTGTCCGGTTGGCCGTTGGGCCCTTTCCGCAGATCTGGAATCGGACTAAATTAGTCGCTCGATCGCAGTCAACCGGTGTGCTTACAGATAAAACAATAAATCCCCATTCTAACCTCAAACAAATGAAATAACCCGAATCCTTAGTAGGCCGCTTTGCTAACCACGACTGCTTCGATCGCTCCCTCTGTCGGCGAGTGTGACTTTGCGTTCGTTCTATGTAACTAACATCGTTTTGGTGCGTGTGCTGAAGTTCAGTGTCAAATGTGTCAAAAGCGAGCGAATTACTAGCCACTCCGTCGAGATGAGGTCGGCGGTTTACTAATTGGATTTAATTAATTTCTTTCTTTC
Source organism: Aedes japonicus (assembly GCA_034211315.2). Lineage (NCBI taxonomy): Eukaryota > Metazoa > Arthropoda > Insecta > Diptera > Culicidae > Aedes > Aedes japonicus. The sequence continues at coordinate 47,015 of JASCZW010005010.1, forward strand.
CTGTCCGGTCCGGTTCGCCGCCTTCGCGTTGTCGTACCTTTCCCGTAGGGTTAACTGATGATACCGATGATAGTTCCTCCGCCTCGGCCATCGTCGCCACAGTAGAACAAGAACAGCTGCCGATCTGCGAAGCGGAACAATTCTAGTGCGCCGGTCAAACCCGCAGAGATACGAGAGGATGGCAGCAGTCGTGATGAACGGAACCTGTTGATAATAGAACATTCAGCGGGCTTAATGCGTTGTTTTCGATAGTTTTGAAGAAAGTTGATGAAACGCAGGTCTTTCCATTCGAGCTAGCTCAGTGTAGGTTGTAAGTGATTTAGCCAGTTTTTTTTAGAGCAAGGAATAGCACAAATTGAACTTTTCGTTTAAGGATTTTAATATCAGTTTTAAGAGATAAGCAATACACAGTGAGAAGAAAAGAAGCTAAGCGGTGAATTTAATTCATCTGAACGATTATGTCCTAAGTGGAAAAGTTTTACCATACAATTTATGAAATACATAAATAAAGTGAATCAGCACAGGAATCCGAGTGTTTGAAAATACAAAAACGAATCGAGAAATGTCCGACCGCCAGGTAGCGTTGATGGAGGAGAAGAAACCCCTGACGCGGATATTTATGCGTCCCGGCGTGATCGAGGAGGAACCGAACTCGCTGGACAGTGTGATCAGCAATCTGCCGCTGACGGTCGTGCCCAGTTTGGCACGGATTTCCACCCAGGGAAGCTGCTTCAGTCGGCAGGAAAGCATACGGTAAGTCGCCTCTCACACATGCCCTGATCTCGTGCTTATCGCTAGTACTCAGTTCGGAAAGTGGATTATGTACTGCAATGGACATTTCAGTATTGTTTGAAAATAAATAAATACAAATGGGACTAGTTTGGTCCGGCCTACGCCGCACGGGATTGGATTGAGGGGGATTTGCTTCGGCGTGTGCGGTTTCTGATTAGTGGGTGATTGCGTTTCGAAGCACGTTGGTTGTTTCGACGCAAGAACAATTATGGCTCCCGGTTTTGAAATCAAGTGGTTGATAATCATGAAGTGCAGAATATTGTGTTCCCTTTTTGTAGTGTTCTAGGCGGCACATGTTTCGAGTATTTAGCTGATATTGGAAGTTGGGAAAATTACAATTTCTTCGTTCTTCTCTCTTGGAATCTTGTTAATCGCAGGGTGGCCACAAACTCGGGAAAATCGGTAAATGTGGGAAAAAAGCGGGAACCCAAAATCATCGAGAATTTTTGTTATATGGAAGGAGCAGGGATGCCAGATATTTTTTTCAAATGTCTGTGATAAACATTTGAAATGTCTGGGAATGTCTATAACAGTCTGTAATTTAGCTATATAATTTTGTCTATAGGTGTGATTATGTAAAATTGCTGCATCTTTCTTTTGGTTGTATGCAACCTTACACTATTGCTTCATATTTTTAAAGTGACACTGAAGCTTGAAGCATTCGCATATGTGACACAATTTTCCATAGTTTTCCCCCGTGTAACGTTCGTGCGAGTTTTCTTTTTTAAAATCAAAATTTAGTTTTCATTTGATAAATTCAACAGACTTTTTTTTCTGTTCAACAATAACCAATTACAATGAAAAACAGAGTCAATTTTCCGTTACATAAATTATAATGTTCAATTCAAGATTTTTAGGTTCATTAGTAAAAAGAACACTACAATGACACTAAAAAGGATTTTTTTGTAGATTATGTCAAGCTGTCATCTTAGATTTATATATTTGTGTTTCATTTGTTTGGGATCGCCCCCTTTCAGGGAAGGGAAGGATCTCTTACTGTCAAAAGAACCTTTCTCGGCCCCAAAAAATCCCTTCATATAAAGTTTCACGGTGATTGGTTCACTAGTTTTCGAGTCTATAAGATTCAGACAGGCAGGCAGCCAGAAATTTATTTTTATATACATAGATTCTTTGAACTTTGGAAGCATTCTCGAAAACTTAGTTGATATATTGATAAACTTCTTAATTTTTTTTAATTCTTCTCTGTTTAACTTCAGGAAAAATTGGTTACTGATCAAATCTTCCAAACGGGGTGAGATGGAAAGTAAGGAATTGTAATTCCTGCATGAGTGTGTGTCCTCATATTATGATGCGAACGGTTGGGCAGATGGTGTGTACCATATTTTAATATGGTGTCATGAGTGATTAATATCATTATGGTCATATAAATGATTTTTGTATAAATTGGTTCTTTGGTTAGTCAGTGATTATCTCATAAATTTCTAGAAAACTCTCTCTTTATCTTCTCAAAAAGGCTCTTTGTTAAAAATCTGGGAAGTTTCCTTCTGAACTTCAGACCAAATTCCTCATGAACTTATAGGCAGTGACTCCTTATTTTCTTCGAAATTCACATTTAAGAACACGATCTTACCTTCCAGAAACATTTAGTAAGTTTTTCCCTGAACATAGTTACTTCCTAAACTTCTGATAAGTTCCATCCTGAACTACAAGGCAAAACTTTGGGAAAGTGCTGTCCAAAATTTCTTGGTAAATCTTCTTAAAATTGTTAGAGTTTTCGTCCTGAACTTCTGAGAAGTTCTTTTTTGAACTTCCGAGATGTTCTCTTCTGAACTTTAGGGGAGTATTCTCCTAAATTTCGGGGAAGTTTGTTCCTAAATTTCTGAGAAATTTCTGCTTGACTTATTAGAACGTTCCACCTATACTTCTGGAAAGTTTCTTCCTGATTTTATCAAAAGTATCTACCTGAACATTGAGAAGTTCTCATTCTGAAATGCTGGAATGTGCGATTCGGAACTTTAGAGAAGCTATCTAGCACTTCTGGGTAGTTCCAACTGAACTTTTGGGAAGTCTCTTCTGAACTCCTGAGAAGTCCTCTTGTTCTTCTCTTATCTCGGAGTTCTTTCCAGATTTTTTGGTAAGTTTCTTCCTGAAATTTGGGGAAATTTTTTCCTGAGCTAATTCTTTCCAAACTTCTGATTGGTCCCAGCCCGAACTGCGAGAAAAATTTTATTGACACTTTGGGAAAGCCTTCTCCAAAATTTCTAGGAAAATTCCCTTTAAATTTGTTTTGAAGTTTCTTCCTCGACTTCTGAGAAGTCCTCTTCTGAACTTTAGGAAAGTTTTCTCCAGAAATTTATAGTAGTTTCTTGCGGAACTATTGGGAAATTCTTGCTCAAATTAGAAGGAAGTACACCCAATGCTCCTGTCAAGTTTCATTCTGTTCATTAGAGAGGTTTCGTCCTGAATTTTGAGAAATCATTATACTGAAATTCTGAAATGTTCTCCACTAAGCTTTGGAAAAGCTGCTTAGCACTTCTGGGAAGTTTCAACTATCCTTTTGAAAAGATTCTTCCGGAACCTCTGGAAAGTTATTTCCTAAACTTCAGAGAAATTCTCTCGTCAACTTCTATGACGAATCGACCTGAGGATTTTTTTTCCAGATTTAAAAAAATATATAGGTGGTGCCCTTCCTGGTTAGTTCCCGTCGGAACCTCGAAGAAGTTTTTTTTTTCCTGAACTTCTGGAAAGCTCAATCTTGAATTTCTGGGAAGAACTCCAAGAACCTGTTCCTGAAAAGTTCCAAACTTCAAAGTACTCTGCCCTAAACTTCTTCCTGAAGCTCTGATAAGTCCTCTCCTGAATATTGGGGAAGTTCTGTCCTAAAATTCTGGTAAGAATGACATTGAACTTCGGTTATGTTAGGTCCTGAGTTTTTGGAGGTTTTTCTTGCTTGAACTGATTGCTCCCAATGAGCAGTTTCTGCCTGACCATCGGAGAAGTTTTTTTATCGAGCGATTCTCTTCCTGGACTTCTAGAAATTATCTTCCCAAAGTTCTGAGAAGTCTACTTCTCAACTCTCCAGGATGTGCCCTTAATTCTGGTTCGCTTCTTTCTTTAATTCTTGGAATCAAGTACTGATTTCATAAACCATTTAACTTGAGGGTATATTTCTAAATCCCTACTGCAAATGTACTGAAATGATGCGAAATGAAGTACCTTGGAAAAAAAATCAGAGGAAACATGTACTCTATGCCAAAAAGTTGGTATGTAATCCAGACCGAGTGCAGCGAATAAAAAACCATTCAATGACAATATGGCATACATTAACAATATGTGTTAAAGGGCGATACGGTCAAAATTTGGTCAATATCAACTTGACGTATTTCTTTCAATTTTGCATTTAAAAAACCTGAACACCCCTCATTTTGAAGGTGTGTGTGTGTAGAATGTTGCTCCTATTTTGATTTTGGAATTCACTCTTCAGTTGTCAAAATGCCGTCCAAGCAAGAAGAGCAGCGTATCAACATTTTGCTCGCGCATCGCGAAAATCCGAGCTACTCGCACGCAAAGTTGGCAAAATCGCTAAAAGTTGCCAAATCAACCGTTACAAATGTAATTAAAGTGTTTGGGGAACCTTTGTCGACAGCCAGGAAGTCTGGATCGGGGGGAAATCGAAAACCGGAAGCCGCTGAGACGACAAAGAGAGTTGCCGGTAGTTTCAAGCGAAACCCTAACCTATCTCTCCGAGATGCCGCAAATAAGCTGGGTGTATCGTCTACAACCGTGCATCGAGCCAAAACACGAGCCGGACTATCGACTTACAAGAAGGTAGTGACTCCAAATCGCGATGATAAAACAAAATACGAGGGCCAAAGCGCGATCCCGGAGGCTGTACACGACGATGCTGACGAAGTTTGACTGCGTGGCAATGGACGACGAAACCTACGTCAAAGCCGACTACAAGCAGCTTCCGGGACAGGAGTTTTATACGGCAAAAGGAAGGGGAAAGGTAGCAGATATTTTCAAGCACACGAAACTGTCAAAGTTCGCAAAGAAATATCTGGTTTGGCAAGCCATCTGTACCTGTGGCTTGAAAAGCAGCATTTTCATAGCTTCCGGGACTGTCAACCAAGAAATTTACGTGAAAGAGTGTTTGAATAAACGTCTGCTGCCTTTCCTGAAGAAACACGGTTGTTCCGTACTGTTTTGGCCGGATTTGGCATCTTGCCATTACGGTAAAAAGGCCATGGAGTGGTACGCCGCCAACAACGTGCAGGTGGTTCCCAAGGACAAGAACCCTCCCAACACGCCAGAGCTCCGCCCAATTGAGAAATACTGGGCTATTGTCAAGCGGAACCTAAAGAAGACCAAAAAAACTGCTAATGACGAGCAGCAGTTCAAGGCAAACTGGCTTTCTGCGGCGAAGAAGGTGGACAAGGTGGCTGTACAAAATCTGATGGCAGGGGTCAAGCCTAAGGCCCGGCAATTCGGATTTGGAAAAGCGGAAGCCTAACTGAATATTTTTCCTGAATTTTATACTAATTGAACTTGAAAAAGAAATTTAATTTGATTTTTTAAATAAACGATTTCACCGATTTACACGCGTTTTCCCTTGACCAAATTTTGACCGTATCACCCTTTAATGTAGAGGTTGTATGTTGAAAACGAGATTAAGCTATTTGAAAACAATAACATATAATGTGAATATATCTTCCATTCGAAATACAGTTTTGACTATACAGAAAATTGGTTATCTATATGCGGGTTGTACATATGGTTTAGTTGATAGCTTCTTGGTTAAAATACTTATCTCTGGACCAATTGTGTCTCTTATTGGCCCACCGCTTTCGTTTCTTCAAGGATTTCTGCTATAAATGATACCTATTTTACCGATATTTTAAAATATTTCAACAAAGCTTTTTATCGTATCTACTATACTGTTCGTTTTGAATACGAACTTAAGAGAATACTTTCTTTTTAAATTTAAAAAATAGGGAAACGGAACCTAGCCTCACCATAGTACATATATCCATCACATTCTGCAGCCATCCAACTTCAAATGTAAAAAAATGTTTAATTTCTTCAATAAATGGATGCAGTAATCAAGAATATGTAATCCTGGCAAATAAAATTAGGTCTTAAATATAATTAAAAGCTACAAAAACGTTTCGGAGACTTAAATTTCGTAAAAATAATCAGCAGTCAGATTTTCAACACAATTTCTTACCTTTTTACTACAATTCGTAGTATTGATCTAACCGTACTAGGGAATATAATCGAGCCAGACTCCAAGTTTTCTATTTAATTGCACTATATCCTAACACATTTTCGGTGCGTAATTGCACAAACCATAAAAATCACACTTCACTTATTAAACTAGCCACACGAGAATCTACGAATACGTGATAAAATACTAGAAAAATATGGGATTAATTTTCACAAAAAATTAAATACGCTTGCACCTATTCTGAACCGTGTTTACAATCGACGTAATCGCTTGATGTTGCACTGCTCATATACTGTATAGCAAACACATCAACGCTGGTGTGCGTGTTCAATCATTCATAGAGCATTCTATGCCCAACGTTACGGTGAGCCTTGTTGTCAATATTCTCATGGAAGAATAACAAACAAACCCTTTCATTTTGTCTTGGTTATATGTATGCCGCCCTATACACGTGAAGTACTGTCAAATGATCTACTTCATTTTTGGGTGTAGTAGTGAAGAGCGTAAACTTGTTTGTATTTTTTCTTGATTAAAATCAGTACGATTAACATATGTACACAGATTGGATTAACGGTTTTCGTGATATTATTAATATAGGTACATAGCAGTGGCTACTTTTCCGTATTAAATTGGAAGAAAATAATAAGAATCGAATATTTTGTGTTGCTAAACGATTAACGCTAAGTGGACGAATAAATTGTAAATAACTTGTGTACTCAGTGTTCGCTATTCAGTGCATATTCACCGATTTCCACTGGAGGTTCGCTAATTGAGCTCAAGATAGATTCCGCTTCCCTATTTCAAATGTCTGTAAAAGTCTGCAACATAAATAAAATGTCTGCTAAATGTCTGCATCGTTAAAAAAGTCTGCAACAGAAATGAAAAGTCTGCAAATTTACGGACATGTCTGTGAATATGGCATCCCTGGAAAGGAACCACACGCTAAGATCAGAATACCTAAAGATTGTTTAAAAGTATTGATAATCGCTCAAAAGTGCACATACCTAAATTATGCGTAAACACAGATTACCCAATATTGGGTTATAGTATTGAAGAAAGATAAACGTTAAATATTACTGATTTTGTATCGTTACTTTTTACTCAAAATTCGGTATTTTTTTGTAGTTTTATTTACAGAATGCTTAAAATAAGACATGCAATTTAACAATTCATCCATGGATTAGTTTTACAAAATCTGCACTCAAGGAGAAACAAATGTTCAAATGTATGACATATTTTATTTTGTATTAAAAAAAAGTATCATTAAAGAGTTTGGATGAATCCAAGTAAAGCTAAAGTGAGGTTAAACATCGTAGTATCTAAACCTGAAATTGATAATAACTTTCTGGTTATTATTTTAAACTATATGGAATTGGTCAGTATCGTCATTATCGACTATTTTTTGCTCTTTTAATCACGAATTATTTTGATTAAACAGCTCGATCAATAATTTTGCAAAACCGTCATCGATGATGTCGTTTAACCTCGCTTTTGCATTTTATAGGTGGATTCCTCCACTACAGAAATATTTTATCTGCATCGACCCAATATTGATGCTGGCTTGCACCAAATTCTCTCCACAAGGATCCCTTGGAGCTAGAACAAATAAATGCAAAATTTATTGATTCAATTTGAACTAAAATTCTAAGAAAAGTAATTAGGTTTTCACTTGGAAAAATATGGCGACCGCTTTGCTTTAGTGACGTGAAATTTATTAAATTTTAGGTAAATAACAACGTCCAGCATTGAAAAGTGAACATTACCCAAATCTCAGTCTGTTTATTATCGTTTAATTTTACCCATATTTTGGGTATTGTCAACAATACCTAATTTTAGGTATTTTCATCTTAGCGTGCATACTCACACCATTTTCAAATGATTTGAGTAGCGTTTTTGTCATTTACTCGGTCCACCGATCTCATTGTTCAGCCTGTTCAAAACGTACCGCTTAGAGCATCTTCAGCGGTGGTCAATTTTAACATCTTCATAGTTGATTTGCATAAACAGCCAACACGTTCAGCACGGAGTACTTGGCAAACCACCAACACCAGCTCAACAACCGAGACGGCGAGACGGGTTTTCGCAGACTTTTACCAAATAATTTTTACTGTCAGTAGTGCGTCGTTAACAGACGATGAGGAATACTTGCTCTTTCGTTTGAATGAAGGTGAGTGTGTGAATGCATGCATCTCATTTAAACGAAATTAGATAGTGCTGATAGTGATAGAACGCGCCAGCCTATGACTAGAAGCACTTTCTGCGACGTTTCGACATTCAAAGGGCTATGATCCTAGACATTATGCGACAACTAGAGTCAACTGATGACTTTTTCCAGCTGTTGCGATGCAGCTGGATGTGTTGGCCTTAGTGCTACATAGGTGCATTGCAGCATGACGGATGTTGGTGTCAATATCGGAAAAGGTGAAGAAACTGGTGGACAAAAATACTTCCCAAAAGTTCGAATAAAATCTTATAAACTCAGTGCACTTAGAAACCCAGGGAACTCATCAGAAGCTCGGTATACTTCTTAGATTAGACTCAGACTTTCCCGAGATTTAGCTATTCTCCCTGATGTCAAAGGAACATCCCACAAAATCAGGGAAGTTTCCCGAAAATCGGGGAGCTTTCCAGAAATTAAGGGTTCTTCCTAGAAGTTCAGACAACTTGCCTGAAACTCCGATTGTTTTTTATTTTATTTTAATTTTAAAAAGACCGTGGAATATCGTAGTTGCTACTCCTTTACTGATCAGAACTGGTGTAATTGCACAGAGAACCACATAGATGGAGCTTGGGAGAAGCTTTTACTTCTTCAATGTACAAGTTCACTAATTCTATTTATAGATCAGTACCGGCGCCGGCCACGTCCTCACGGTCTTTGGGGAGGGTGGAAGAGGGATGATTAGTTTGACAATCGTTGTTATTAGAGACCGTGAGCACCACTGCATCGCTACAATTGCCAAGGGAAGGATAGTTGTGTTAGTGAGGCAGGTTTATTTTTAGATCATAGATGCACTGTGGTAAGTGATACGATCAATGAAAGAGAGCGCAGTAGACTGCTTTTTATTTTAAATCTAGTGGTGATAGAAAGAGGCAAGTGACAAATGGCAAGGAAGGGGACGGGCCTGGGATTGAACTCCCGACCATCTGCTCATTAAGCAGAACGAGTAACCACTAAGCTACTCAGCCGCGTCAACTTTCCTGAAATTCCGATTGTTTCCTAGAAATTCAGGGAATTGTCCACAAATTTAGGGAGCTTACCACGGGCTCAGGGAAGTTTCCAAAAGTAAAGGATTCTTCACAGAAGTTCAGGAAACTATCCAGAAGTTCAGGTAACTATCCAAAAATTCAGGGGGTTTCCAGAGGTTTAGAAAACTAATCAGATTATTTTGGGTATTTTTCAGAAGTTCATAGAACTACTCAAGATGTTCAGGGAACTGTCCAAAAGTTCAAGGAAAATTTGAGAACTTCCAATAGAAAACAGTCAAGAAATTCATAGAGCTTTTCAACAGTTTGCGGATCTTCCTAGAAGTTTAATGAACTTCTTAGAATTTCATGAAACTTGCTAGACATATACAGAACTTCTTAGAAGTTCAGCGAACATGTAGGAGTTCAAGAAACTTCCGTGAAGTTCAGGGTTTCTCATGAATTCAAAAAACTTCTCAGAACTTCAGGAAATGCTCACAAAGATCATGGAACTCCCCCAAAGATCAAGAAACATTCCAAAAGGTCAGCTAACATCTCAGACGTTCAGAGAACGTCGCAAAAATTCAGAGAATTTCCCAGAAGTTCAGGGAACTTTCCAAAAGCTCGAAAAAACTCCAAGATGCTCAGGGAATTCAGTAATTCAGGAAATTTCTCAGTAGTCCTGAGAGCTTCCAAGAATTTCAGAAAACTTCTCCTAAGATCGGGGAACTTTCCAGAATTCCAGAAAACGTCCCAGATATACAGGAAACTGGATTTTTTGAGCATTCAAAAAGTTTAGGAAACATTCGAATGATTTTTCCCTAAGTTTGGTGAGCATCCTAGAACTTCAGGGATCTTTCCATGTGATCTCAAGAAATTTTCCAATCGTTCCGAAAACATCCCAAAAGTTCAGGGTTATTAAGTTTTAAGAAGAATTTCCCAAGTAGCACACTACGACCTTTATTAGTTGTAGTAACTTGATTATGACTTAGCTAGTCATATTTATGTTATCTCAACTGAATGGCAACAAGTGTGCTACCTGGGTTAATCTTCTTACTACTCGATAATTTTTCGAACCTAACCAAAACGAGAATAAAGAAACCAACTACTTTTTAATCAATTTCATAGAATTTCCACCTATTCACAATCTTGGAGATCATAAAAAGTTCTTGTTTAACAACATCTCGGAAATGCTAACTATTTCACAGAAATTACACGGCTTCCAAGATGTTTTCATCAATTTCTCGTAAATTATTTCAATATGTGTGATATTCTGCTTTTTATCCTAGAACATGTACCTGCTGGAAGTTAAAACAACTTCTGCGAAGCGAAATCTGATTTTCTAAGTTCCCGTCATTTCCAGAAAGTTGTTCCTATTCCATGGATGATCAGCAAACTTTTTGGAAGTTCAAACAAGTTTCCAGAAACGTTAATAATTTTTCGGCAATTCAACGAACTTCTCTAAAGTTCCACCATTTCTCTTCTCGAAAGACAGCGAGCAAACTTCATGGTTATCTGGTCAACTTTCAATTATTTTGCCGAAAAGTTTAATCAACTTTTGGCATGTTCATTATAGATATTTCCACCCAATCTTAGATATTCCGAAGTTTATTAAATTAAATTTTTAAAGAGTGCGTTCAGTAAAAACCTTAGAAGCTTATATAAGTTCTGAAATGATGCAAAATAGATCTGGTATCAAATTTACAACACCGGTGCAGCAATGTTCTTGCGTTTGGTCTAAACAAATTAATCCAAACCACGATTTGAACCACCGTTGAAGATGCCCTTAGAAGATCTGGCTAAACGGCTGTAACAGGTGAGTCCAGAAATGAACTTATTTTTCATGTGGTGGCGAATGTGTTTGAAGTTTGTCGAATTGCGTTTGTAAGGCTGTGAGCAGAGAAAAGAATTCCAGAGAAAAGAAAATGGTTTGGACAAATTTTGGCTAGAACCAGAAAGGAACTACCAAATTTGACAACATTTGTTGAAAATTGGCTCATCCTGTCGCACAAAAATGCGTATTTTAAATAAATGGAAAGTGTCTGGTGGTAAATAAAACTGAAACAAGTTTGGGAGCTCAGAGATTTAGCTACGAGTAATTTATATTAACAGTCGGGAAAATAAAGCAAAAATGCGGGAATTTTTATATTAAGATTGTGTGGCCACCCTGTAATCGTATTGATCTTATTTGCAACAAAGTGATGTAAATACACTTTCAGCTGTCAACAGTCTGTAAGAATTATACTCCATGCTCAGTCTTCGAGGAACTTTACTATTGGAATTTGTTTAAGACTAGACCAGGAAACGTAATCAGAGTAAGCAAAGCCAACGATCACTACGCCTTTGGGCAGCTTCAGCGTCTGCACTCCGTTGTACGTTCCGTTCCAAAGTGTTGGGCCAAACATGGGACCTTGCGGAACTCCCTATTAGCAGAGCAAACGAATGGATCACCTGTTGGTTGCAAGAGCCCTCTGAAGTTTTGCGACTTCCGGAGTATTGCTTATGTTTTCACACGTCACACGTTAGAATCCAGCATCTTCGTTTGGGGTTAAAAATTAAAATTTTTAGGTAATACTAGTTTAGAGTGTTATGTTTATGTGTGCAACATTTTATTGCTATCTGTCAAGTAGTTTTCAAGATGCATTAGAAACAAGAAGAGCTACGCCAGCAAATCTTGGGCGAGGTGATCGATAATCCTGGTCAGTCGCACAGATGGATCGGCAAAAGGCTTGGAATCCACCATTGCACCGTGTCCCGCACTGTGAAGAGGTTCCAGGAGACGAAGACCATCGAGCAGCGCGCTGGAAGCGGCCGAAAACCGAAAACGGAATACGGAACGGAATAACCCGAACCTTTCCACCCGAGACGTGGCCAAAAAGGTCAATTCGTCGAAGTGGTTCGTCCAGCAGACCATGAAGCGCTGGCTGGGCTACGTGTTTTTAAGGTCAGGAAGGCGCCAAACCTAACTGATAAGCTAAACACGGTGGCCAAAGTGCGTGCGCGGAAGCGGTACTGTGAGTGGCTGGTCAAACCAGGCTGTCATGGACGACAAGACATATATCAAGGCAGACACCAAACAAATCCCCGGCCTCGAGTTTTTTGTCGGTACGTCCCGCATGTGGGTTCCGGAAAAGTTCCGGAAGAGAAAGGTGGACAAATTCGCGAAGAAGTACCTGTTGTGGCAGGCGATCTGCGAGTGCGGACGGTACAGCAAGCCGTTCGTTACAACCGGCACCATGAACGGGCAGATTTATCGAGAGCAATGCCTGCAGAAGCGCTTGCTGCCCTTCCTCCGCTCTCACCGTGGTCCCACGCTGTTCTGGCCGGATCTCACTCGTGCCATAACGCCAAGCCTGTAATGGATTGGTACAAAGCGAAGGGCGTTAATGTGGTCCCGAAGGAGGCGAACCCGCCAAATACACCAGAACTTCGTCCGATCGAAAAGTTTTGGGCGATAATGAAGAAGAAGTTGAAGAAAAGCGGACAAACATTCAAAACCGATGAAGTTTTGAAGAAAAACTGGGAGAAATTGTGTAAGGAATATGGTCAAAGCCTCGCCCAAGATCTCATGAGCAGTGTTAAGAGAAATGTACGAGCATTCAGCTTGGGGGAGCGAATTCAAAAAATAAATTATGCCAAAACATAGCTAATCTATAGTTATTTAATCCCTGAAAATTTGAGAAGTATCCGATTTAAAATGAATTTTTGGTGATCATTTTTGTATGTCTCATTTTTTCCGAGTCCAGTCTTTACCAGTGTGCAAATCCGGATAAGCAACATCACGCTAACTCGGATGATTCTGGTTAGTATTAACTGTACGGAAAAGTCCATCACTGTCCATGCATTTCTGAACGAAGAAGCGTATGTAACCCTGGTACAATAGAACTTGCTTGATAGTTTGGGAGTTGTCGGAGTCCACAAAAGGTTAACAATGAAGTGGACGGCCGGTAATGCAAGAGTGGAGAAGGGTTCGAAGCGGATGAATCTGTGGGTGTCAGCTGTTTTCGCAGACGAATTGATCCTGTTGAAGACATTCCACACCGTCGTAAGGATGACGCTGCCTAATCAAGCGTTAGACGCAGGAGACCTCTCAAGGCAATACGAGTGCATGCGAGGTTTGCGAATTTTGCCGTACAATGGACGACCAGCCATGCTGCAAGATTGGTGCAGTGGTAGATCCGATAGCTGTTCGCTGCAAGATGGACGGTTTAGAGACCGAAGCAATTGTCGAAACGGATGGTGGATTTCTGGAATTCCACCACGAAGTATCCAACGAAGACCTTAATATGTTGCTGAAAACTCACCTTGTGCTAGAAGATTCGGTTATTACCATTCCGTGGAAGTGTGACGACGACAAAATTGGTCGCGAGATCCTCGAAAAGACTACGAAACAAATCGAAGATTGCTTCGAGACTGGACTGATATGGAAGACGGATGATCCACAGTTTCCGGATAGTTATCCAATGGCGTTGCGAAGGCTGAAGCAGCTGGATAAGAACTTGGATACGCTCGTGTCACTGGTGTTCGTAATCGATGGATTTCGTGAGTACATAATTGCTGTAGGCTGCGATCTACGTGAGATGTACTACTAGATGAAGATTCAAGATCGGATGTTCACACAGTTCCTCTTCCGGAATGATCCCAAAGAACCTCTCAACATATTCGTCACGGACGCTAAAGAGTACGCAGGACAGTAACCAGAGGCAGCAGCGGCGATTATCAAACGCCATTACGTCGAGATTACTTTGACAGTGAGGCAAACAAGCGCACCAAGGAAGTTAAGTTCGTCCACCAGAAGCGAGGTTTCGACCTCCGGAACTGGGTGCATCGAAACAGGTGTTTTTGAGTTGCGTCATGGGTGTCTTCGATCCGCACTGGGATGAAGCTATCAACAATGAATGCTAGAACATGTGGAAGCGCTGGATTGGTATGTTCCTGGATGAATCCGTATTCCACTAGATGCCTTATCCTCGGCGTTTGAATCTCGTATGGCTGTGTCTCGAGCCTGCGAATGATTATCAACGGAGTGGTTTGGCTTTGGGCAACGGTGGCACCGCTGAAGTGTCAGTCTATTTCGCGATTGGAGTTGATGGCGACTGTTCTTGGGGCGTGGATGTACCTGGACGGTTATCGACTTGCATTCGCTCAAGATCGACCGATTCACGAACGGTGTAGAAGTTGGATTCGATCTGACCAACGATTGATACACGCAGTTTGTTCCGTTCAGGATTGTAGCAAACACTCGAGTTAACACGGGCGACGGATTGGCGTTACAAAGAAGCGAAATATGGCGGACATTTTAACGAAATGGCATCGGAGCAACGATATTGAACGCGGTGGTGAATTGTTTATGTGTATAGGTTAAATCTTCCTCTTCAAAATAATCGTGGTGGATTGATTAGGCGAGCTGTCCCTGAGTTAGGCTCTAATGATAACTCTTTGGAACAACAGCTTTCTCTACAAGCTGACACCGATTCTGGACCAAGATAGCGTACTTTGTAGTGGTGGTAAAATGGAGATACCAGAGGAGATGCCGTTAGACAAAAGGTTCTCGATCATCTTGCGAATGCATGCGACTACGAAGAAGCTGATCCGGTCGTACCATAAGAGGTACGGGCACGATATATAACCCGGAAATGGTTATGAACGAAATGCGATTCGGGAAGCAACGAATAAGTGTGTATGGAGTAAAGTACTTCAGCCGCAGGTTTCCAGGATGGCGCCTCTTCTGACGCAGCGTGCTACATCATACCTAAAGCCTGTCAACGTTTAACTTCGGGCTCCAAAATAATAGCAGCAACTAAAATTTACACATTGTTCAACAAAACCGAATGTTTAGTTCACAATTATTGAGTTATATCTACATTAGATATAATTGATAAAGATGTTAATCCTGCTTTCTGTAAAATTCTAGAACTTTCTGTGGTACATCCGCCGTCAGGTTCAGTACGGTATCCTCAGATACGCACACCGTGACGACTCTCCATCTTCTCTTGAAATCATCGGTACCATTTACTTTCTTCTTAGTTTCGAAAACTTTCCGCTTAACTAGAGCCAAGTACTTCTCTATTGGGCGAAATTCTGGACAGTTTGGTGGATTGGCTATTTTTGGCACGTAGAAAGAAAGTGTCATATTTTGGTCCACGTGGTTTATGAACAGTCCCTTATGAATCGTTTGAATTGCCGGAGCAGAGTCTGGAAAATACTTATCCAGCTTGGCTCGAAACTCGGATTTTTCATTTTAAAAAAAAACTTGCTGATTGCTTCTCACTGTTGTCACTAATGAATGCGTGGACAGAAATGGCTGAAATTTTGACAGCCGTCATTCAAGGAGCGAAGCTTATAGAAAATGGTTCACATTGGCGATTACCAACGCCATCTGTAGGAAATTAAAGGGGCTTTTCAGGCAGCCTTTTTCCCTTATTGCATATGTCTATATTGTTTGGTGAGAGATATTCCAATCAGCACTCCCCTCGACTGAAAGTGAACTTCCAAGTTCTGATCTTGAGTGAAATTCGAACTTTTGGTTGCTTGGGTAGGGCGAAGGATGCTGAGTTGCTCATTCCACCAGTGGCCGCCGCTTGTTCCTCACCTCGTCATGGTTGCGTCGCATGCCCTTAAAGCTCGATTCAAAGTGAATCTGGACGCACGGTTTAATACACCACCGCGTCCCTAGTGGTTGGAACAAAAAACGTTTGGCAGACATTTGTTGATGTTTCATTGAGGATGAAATTTGTTACTTGGTTTCCTTGATTGATCGGCGCATCTCAAAATTACGGAAAAAAAAAATTAATTGTCCAGAATCATCTAGAGAATCTTTCTTGGTCTACTTCAAAAATAGCAAAAGTGTTCAAATTCCCAAAGTCACACCGTAAACAAACGTTACAAGGATACTCTGAGTATGGATAGAGCACAGCGCATCTATCATAATAGTGACACTAGGGAATAAGAGCTGAGGAGAAAAGTGTTGAGGTACGTGAAAGGCAACTCAGGTGTCTTCATACGTGATTTGGCATAGAAATACGATTCCAACTTTTCCACCGTGCGTAACATCCTTTCAAGATATCGATATAAATCACTTTGTGGCAGTTAACATCCGAATCGCTCATTGAAACAAAATTTAGTGGCCAAAGAGCGTGCGCGATTACTATACGACCGAGTTTTGACGAAATTTGATAGCTGTATTTGAATGGCTTACGAAACATATGTCAAAATGGATTATAAACAAATCCCCGGACGAAAATTTAACCTGGCAACTGATCGTGGGGATGTCTCTTCTAGGTATAAATTTGTTTTTGCTGATAAGTTTGCTCGGAAACTAATGATCTTTCATGGAATCTGTAGTTGTGGCCTTCAAACCAAGGTTTTCATCACATCTCATACTATGAAATCGAAAGTTTATATTGAAGAGTGTCTGAAAAAGTGGATTTTACCCTCCATTCAGCAACACAAGACCAACGTTATGTTGGTCTTGTGTTGCCGAACTCTAATGAGGTACTAGAATGGTATGCTGCAAACAATGTTAATTTTGTCGCCAAAAAGATTAATCCTCCGCATTGCCCAGAGTTCAGACCGATCGAAAAATATTGGGCAATTGTCAAGCGAAAACTTCAAGGATGCGGTAAAGAAGTGACAAATGCACAAGAAATGCGTTTAAAGTGGAATAAGTTCGCCGGTACAGTGTCACCAGCGACCAGCGATAGTTCGTTCAAATCGGTGAAATGTAGTATTTTGTAAAATATTGCTGAATTAAACTGAACAAACACCCTTTGACGTTTTGATCAACTGTGCATGTTGTTTAATACTTGAGTTATGATCACTTGAATGCGTCTAAATTTACTTTCAATCTTGCTTTAAGTCATTGAATGTGGTATTTGAAATCCTTGGGGAAAACTGAGTAATTAAGCTTATTGGCATCCTGCGGGAGTTATCGAGACAGGCAGGTGGATAAATTTAGAGCTACACCCTTCATTCTTGAACTAAATAATGGGTTTCTTTCATATTTATGTTAAGCGAAAAATATCCCGAAAATGTTATTCATTTAAAAATAAACAAGTCCCTTTCTGTTACTAAAATCACTTTTTTTAAACACTTTTGCGAGCATATCTTAAGCCCAGTCTAACTGTATCTTGTTCCGTCAACTTCTTACATGGACATTATTGATGATCGGATCATGTGGTCATTCATCAGAACGTGATTGAAAAGATCTCTCTCTCTCTTTCTTTCTTTATATCTCTCTCTCTCTTTCTCTCTTTTTCTCTCTCTCTCTCTTTCTTTTCAATTTTGCACGCTTCCTGAAAAAGGTACATTTTCATGCCTTAATCTTTTCATTTTTTTTCAAGTACGTTTTGGACTGAAGAAAACCAAAAAGCTTGCACGCGGATTCAACGCGATGATATTGAACGTTGAATTTAAAAAAAAACATGTATTTTCTATCTGCATCGATGATGGGCGTTCTTCCTAGCACAAACATATTTTTTATGAATCTCAACTATTTTTTCTAGATTTTTAAACAAGAAAAATCTATCCATTTTTATTTTGCAGTTTTACAAAGTGACATTAATTTTCAGTAAAGGGGGCTCCCATTATGACATAAATGTCAACTTATGTATGCTAGAAATCAATGGTTGATTCGTTGGTTTAGGTAGTCTGTTTTTGGTAGCGTGTTTCATGGTGAAATAGGATGGTGCTGTCTTACAATCAAATTTCTTTCATAATATTTTGAAATTGTTTTTTCAAAAGTTACGCTTGTCAAAATTAAAAAATAAATTAACTGCCGGTATATTATTATATTTGCTATCGAACAATGTTATAATCCGCATACCCCTATAATACCCTATTATGATTTAAAAAAAATCATTTTTTCATGAGCATACTCCTTAAATCCTAATTCACTTGGCTGAACCACGAACCAAATGCTAATCATTTGAATTCAGAAAAACATACGATATTTAGTTTTCAAAAAAATTCGAAAAAAATAGCGTACCCTACTATTCATTCTTCAATTTTCAGGACAATGCAAATTTTCGGCTCCCGCTAAGTCATTAGTACTGCGTCAATCTTAGGAAAACATCATTATCTATCCAAGGCGTCTATTTTCGTTCCAATTTCGTCGGCAAAGTTGCTTAGCTATTATCATCTATGGCTGGGGTTGTTTACTATGCATGAACAAATGTATAACCCTGCTTTGGAGACTAAAAGGATCGTTTCCGCTGGCTTGTAAGCATGTAAATATTGATAAACCAATACGGATCAAGACCGTCAATATTGACAGGCAACCGTCGCGAAATGGCAGGTTCGGTGTCTCTCTCTCTATCTCGCTCTGCTGTTGCTAAATAATTTTCGATCGAATTCAATTAGCACATACCGCATCGAACTCCTTCAGCTTCGCCATTTACTGATAAGTAGCTACGGGATTTGATCGATGATAGCATTCAAAGTGGACGGAGGTGGTTCGTTTGCTTCCTGTCACTCTTCCTCCTCCTCCTTTGCAGCTGGTCAATACCTAGATAGAAGTGACAAACGAAGTGTTTTCTGTCACGAAGGGCTTTACACGAATAATGCATTAACAAGTGGATGGAGTAGCGTTTGTTGACAATTTTGGAAAAAAATCTCTAGATTCATTGCTAGTGCCCAAGGTCGTTCAATTGATTACCTGCTTAAAGGATTTGAGTTTTTGACTAAAATTAGACATGATAACGTTCTACTATATAAATCGGACACTTTAGTCAGAAGCAAACGGTTTGTCACCAGGAGACTCAACATAAAAAATGCATCCATTATCGTTCATCGTTCACCACGTTCAATAATTTACAGCTTTGTTGTTTTGAGAACCAATCTTAACTGACTTTGCTAAGATTGATAAATAAGCGGAAAAAATCGCTTCGCACCGATTCGATATGGTGAACTTTGCCTAGGGGGTGTTATTGCAGCTGGAAGTCATTGCTTGCTATAGTCATTCACTTCATAGATTAACAAACAATGAATTGCTGGTTGTTTAGATAACCGATCCTCCATGTTGTGTACTTCAAGCACCAAAATGCGAACTGTAGGATTAGGTATCAATCGTTTACTTTCATCTGTGTTTCCTGAAGCTCAAATTAATCGATGAACCAAGAGTTTGTTACACGGTCTTTAGGTGCCTTCAAAACAATTGTAAACATATGAATTGAACCGCTAGCTATTTTGACACGCCAAGTCAATCGGTTGCAGGGTGCGGCAGAAAATAATGCGAAAATGTTCAAACTTGAGTATTTGGTTAATTCGTGTAGCTAGTGACTAATTTCTGACGAAAAAGTATTTGTTTATGTTTACTTTCAAGTGCTGCATCCAAACATTCTATTTGTTTTATTGCAAATTCGTCAAAATGTTCGCGAAAGAAGTGATTACCAGTTTGTTGCTTGCCCAAAAGAAGCCGAAAGAGATTACCAAGGTGGAAGGGTGCCTTTTGGCAACAGTTTACCGCATAAAAAAGTCCCTGCAGGATGGTCCTAAGCAGCGGAAGCCGGGAAGCGGACGTTCGCGCTTTGCACGCACGCCGAACGTGATCAAATCGGTCCGTGCAAAAATTGCTCGCAACCCGGTGCGTTCCATAAGAAAACTTGCAAAGGAGCCAATATATCGGAGAAATTTATGCGGAGAATCAATAAAGAAGACCTGCACCATCCAGAAGACCATCTTCCAGAGCCAGAGTGTAACGCCACTTGATAACGGACCGGGTCAAGGAACTACGAGTGACTCGTTCCAAGAGACTGCTTTCCTTGTTGAAGAAGGAAAAAATGATAATCCAGTTTTCCGATGAAAAGCTTTTCGGCATCGATGCTGTGGCCAACAGCCGCACGGACCGGTTCATTTCACCGCAGAAAATGGAGAACGTTCCGGAAAAAGTGAAATTAAAATTTCAAACCAATAAAAATAAAACGTTGGTGGCGTCCAACGGTTTGAAAATGCCGCCTGTTTTCATTGATGCTGGAGTTAAAATCCATACCGAAGTGTATATCGGTATTTTAAAGGACCAAGTGCTTCCCTGGGTGAAGGTTAACTTCTCCGAGAACCAAAACGTTGTCCTACAGCAGGATGGAGCGCCGTCCAATCGAACCCAACAATGGTTGAACGATAACATGAAGTTTTGGCCGAAGGGTTTGTGGCCCCCTAGCAGTCCAGATCTTAATCCGTTGGATTATTCGATTTGGACATATGTTGAAGCACGAGCCTGCAAAACATCACATCCTAGTGTGAAAACCCTGAAGTCAACCATGACACGCACATGGCAGTCAATGTCGGAGGACTACATCCGGAAGGCATGTTCTAGCTTTCGGCGTCAGCTCGAGGATGTTATTAATAAAATTGGAGGACACATTGAATAAATTTGTTTAAAAGGACTTTATACTGCACTCGAAAATATTGATATTATTGCTTGAATTAGTTGAAAATGGGATTTAAAAAATAAACAAATTTTCTGCCGCACCTTGTATAACACTGGAAGTGCAATTGTTGTACGATTATAGTAGGCCGAGAAGTATGATTGAAATAGGACAACGTACATGGCTGCTTCAATCCTACAACAATCGAACTTTGCTCCGCTATCTGCACGAAAATGAAAAGTACTGAAATTTTTTGTTTAAACTACTTAAATTTAAGTAAACGCGTTATAAGGAGTGTATCGAAAATAAGCTATCCACAAACTTTCTTTCAAATTATGTTGAAAACCGATATTTTATTCATACAAAAAATTGATCCTTTATTGTACGAGATTAAACTTGAACATAATGAAGACCGGATGAAATTTAAGTTATTTCTTCACGAATTTTCGAACTATGGATCGAATGCTCTTCATCAAGTTCCGGACAAGTGTTGCATCGCATTTTTTGGACGCTTGAGCCCAAGTTTTTTTGAACTCCTGCATGTTCCCAGCTGCCTTACCATTCTTCTTGAAGACCCTCTTCACGATTGCCCAGTAACGTTCGATGGGTCGAAGCTGAGGGCAATTTGGTGGATTGATATTTTTCTCAACGAAATCTATACCCTTTTTCGCAAGCCAATTGAGAGTGGTTTTGGCATAATGAGCCGACGCTAAATCCGGCCAAAACAGTGGAGGTGTACTATGCTTCTTATATAAAGGCAACAATTTCTTCTGGAGACACTCAGATCGATAGATTTCCGCATTTATAGTTCCGGTAGTGTAAAAAATGGTTGACTTCAAACCACAGGAACATATTGCTTGCCATACCAGTACCTTTTGACCGAATTTCTCCACTTGAATCGACCTGTCCGCATCGCTAACATCCTCCCTAACGACGGCAGTAAAGTATTGTGGACCTGGAAGGGTTTTTGAGCCTCCTTTACATAGGTCTCATCGTCCATCAAAACGCATGCATCCGGACACTGCAAAAGACGCGAATACAATTTCCGGGCCCTTGTTGCTGCTCGCTTTTTCTCTTCTGCACTTTGTTGCGAGATTTTCTGCTTCTTGTAGATCTTCAGGTGGTTTCGCCTCTTGATACGCTGGATCATTCCGACACTCGTTCCTGCTTTTTTTTGCCAAATCACGTTTTGACATTGACTTGTTCTCCATGATGAGAGATACCACTTTCTGCTCCAGTTTCGGGTTGGAAGAACCGGGTTTTCTGCCTCTTCCTGGTAGCTCATCCAAAGAATAGTGTTCCCCAAACTTATTTATGATGGTTTTAACACTCGCATGATGAGTTCCAAACCGCTTCACCAATTTTCGCATAGTAATACCCTTCTCACTTAGCCATGTGTCCAGAACTTTAATTTTCACTTCCTTTTCAATATGCGAAATTTTGAAAACGCAGAATTTGAACCGTACAAACAAGTAAACAAAAGAAAGCTGACAGTCAAACGCACAGCATGCAGTGTTCAGAGCATAAAAAACCATCACAAATACATGCGTACAGCGCAAATGTTTGTGGATAGCTTATATTCGATACACTCCTTAGTATCTTATTAGGTTGAATCCATGCCGTCTGTTAGTTCATTTTAATTAACGGTGGAGGAATGTTTACATTATCTACGGGTTGGTAAAAAAGAACTTGATTTTTTTTGTTATTTTTCAGCTTGTGTTGAGTTAAAACAACACGGGTGAAAAAAAAAATGTTCGAAAACACTAGCTTCCATGACGGCCAATTTGAAGCGAAGAAATGCAAAAAGGTGTATAGGTGTGTTTGTTGATTTTGTGAATGAAAACCTGGTTTTCTCATCAATCTTCATCAATCATCAATCAAAAATTTGTTTTCACTAATGGATTCAAGGAAGTGCATTCCATAGAACCTAAGCCCTTTATTAAAAAGGCGATGTTACAGCAATTTTGGGCCTATATTTGGATATAGCGAGCCAAACTCTATAAAATATAACATATTTACTAGTCATTGGCGTAACTACTAGGGTTGCCTAGGGGGCCAGGCCCCCTCCAGAATTCTGTAGGCCCCCCCCCCACGATTTTTCCCTAATATGTTTCTAATTTGAAATGAAACACTATTCACAATCTCTACCCTCTAATTGGAGGGTTTTTTCCCAGTGTAAGTTGATTTTATACTTTGCTCCCTTCAGAAATAGTTTGAACGAGTACACTCAGTAGCAAAAAAAAAGCCGAGCAAAATTTTGTTAGCAAAAAACTCTATGTTCAACCTCCTGTAACTTTGTCAATTATGAATATTTTTAACTGAAAATTTCAAAACATTATACAAAATGTATAGACCTTATGTGGTCAAAATTTTATGTTGATAGAATTTGTGCATTTGAAGTTATCATAAAATATGTGAAAAAAGTCATTTTTGGACATACCAATTTCAAAATCCTGTATTTCTGTGAAAAATCTAGGTAGCATATTACAAATTTCTCCATAGCTTAAAAAAGTAAATAAAATCATGTGGACAAAATTTGAACTGTTTCCATTAAGTGGTTTGGACTACAGCTGGCGTCAAAGTTGACTTACCAACATGAGCATTTCCCTTTTCACCCGATGCTGACCTTGCTGAAATATCGGTGCAAAAAAAAAAGCCGAGGTGAATTCATCTTAATAATACTGTATTACATTGTATACGTAGTTTTCACAAACCAATTCATACTGAATGCCATATTTGCAAAGTTCTTCGTGGGTTACACTAGTTATTTGGGATATTTCACGCGTAACAAATCATGTGTATTAATAAGATGAATTCACCTCGGCTTTTTTTTTGCACCGATATTTCAGCAAGTTCAGCATCGGGTGAAAAAGGGAAATCCTCATGTTGGTACGTCAACTTTGACGCCTGCTGTAGTCCAAACCACTTGATGGAAACAGTTCAAATTTTGTCCACATTATTTTATTTACTTTTTTAAGCTATGGAGAAATTTGTAATATGCTACCTACATTTTTCACAGAAATATGGAGTTTTGTAATTGCTATGTCCAAAAATGACTTTTTTCACATATTTTATGATAACTCCAAATTCATAAATTATATCAACATGAAATTTTGCCAACATAAGGTCAAATTATTATTTATAATGTTGTCAAATTTTCAGCTAAAAATATTGATAATTGACAAATTTACAGGAGGTTGAACAACGTGGTTTTTGGAAGCAAAATTTTGCTCGGCTTTTTTTTTGCTACTGAGTGTAACTATTTCTGAAGGAGTAAAGTGTGCATACCCTCTTCCTCACACTTTTCACTTACCCCACTGTACCTTATAGGATGAAAATTTAGTACATTCATCAAGAAAACTATAGTTAACGACAATTAGATCCATGAGAATTCCGATATATCAACATTACATTCACTTCGCTCGAGAGTTAGCGTCTGTTCAACATCATGGGATCCCAGTAGTGAACAGCAATTTTTGCTAGAACCAAAGATGTGAAGAAAAAGTATCGATAGGTCCGATAGAGCTCGGCAGGTTATGAAATTGAATAGAAGTTTTAGTTTGAAATTGAACGCAGGGCTTTTGTTAAGCAGTAAAATTTCGAAGCAAACGCACACACTTTTGCCACACATCCGCCACCTTGACTGGCAAAAATGTAGAGCTTGATCGTGCTCAAACACCGCCAAAGGCACATAATGGTTCTAGCGATCTGAAATCTCTGTTTTTACACTCCCTAAAGACCACATGTGAAGGAAATCAATTTCCAGTTAGGGGTTTTAACACCACAACTTATCATTTTTACCAGTAGTGTTTTTTTACTTGTCGTTGTTTACTTAACAACCTCGGAGAGAAACCCAGTAAGGTGTCGTATGCTGATCCTTTTAACAGAATGTTTTGACGGATATCCCATAAATACACTACTAATTGTATTTATTACCCTTCTTACATTAATAGAAGGGTATTAAGATCGCTTGAAAACTCGACTTTTTATCCGAGGCCCACAGGGCCGAGTGTCATATACCATTCGACTCAGCTCGACGAACTGAGCACATGTCTGTGTGTGTGTGTGTGTGTATGTGTGTGTATGTGTGCTTATGTGTGTGTGCGTTGCAAATAATGTCACATCGGTTTCTCAGCCATTTGTGAACCGATTTCAGTTCTGTTGACGACAAATGGAACATTCCCATAGAACGCTATTGATTTTTTTTTCATTCGGACATTTCGTTACGAAGATATGAACGAAACAGTACTTGACGGCCTATTATAAAAGTAATCAAACAATATAGTCTCCAATTACATACTGAGCTATTTGTGTACCGATTTTAGTTTTGTTGGTGCCAAATCAAAGCTATGAAATCTTCAAATAACTGGTCAAAATTTCATTATGATTGGATATCCTGAGTATGACCAAAACAATACCTGAGAGCACATAATTGTGAGATGAAATATACTGTTGCAGTGCAAAACCGAACAAGACCAATCACACCAATCGATGCCGCTTGCATTCTATTGTATCGCATCTGGTGCGTTGTATAGCACATACAGCGGACTAGCCACACTATGCGACTGTATAGAATAAGAGCAGCATTGATTGGCTCGAGTGGTCTGGTTTTGAACTGCAACGAGTATATTCGAAAATTACACAAAGTCTCCATTGACTATTTTCAACGAACATGTACTTATTAAGTATCTTGAATCCATATCGATAATCAAAATTGACGCTTAAGATTGTCTAATAATTCATTCTATGGACTGATTATATGAAATTTCTAATATTTATGTAATTTACCCTTTTATATAACTAACATAAACAGGCTGTTAAAGACTATTAATGGCAATATGTTAATCACTTCGATGAACAATACGTTCAGGATTGACAAATAGTTAATTTTATAAACTGAATGTATGACATATCGAATGTTCCTGGATCTTCCTGGGATTTCGAATGAAAATATCTATCCAGTACATTATTGGCCACATTTGAGTTCGTTATTCTGGTGAAGTGTAAGAAGGGTTCAGTCTCACCATCGGTGGATTAATGCATGTTTTTTTATATTACGTTTGCTTCGAAATACTGCTTAACAAAAGCCCTATGCCTTGGCTCTAAATAATTCTGAATTCTAATAATTCCATTCTATTTATATTTAAACCTTAAGACTCATATCTAAAATAAAAGCGCCAGTAAAATGTAGAGCCTGTTACGTTGAAACATTAGATTTGAAACACTTTCCTTTGTACATATTTTAACTTTATTGTTCAAGAAGGTATTACAATAATGAGTTTTATTTAAAGGCGCATTTTAGAAATCACGATATCATTTTCTCTTCTACGATCAATTTAGTAGAATATAGACTCCCCAGATTGATTAAAAGTTTCGAAGCTAACGAATGTCCATAAGCAAAAAATTAGAAGTTTATTTATTAACGGGGGCTTTTATTATAACAGTTGTCTTGCATTTCTTCTTAAGATTTCTTTAAAGGATTTTATTTTCAATCAAAAGAATCTATTTTTGGCTGGAATAGTTTCTTGTATAGAGTGGTGGCGAAAATATTAAATACATCTACAGTTTTTCATAAAAAAATTGTCATATTTGACATTCTCTATGTCAGCATTCAAAGGATAGATTGAGCTTAAATTTTGACTATAGGTAGACAATAGAAGTAACCTGAATTTCAAACTGTGTTGAATTTATAAACTGTGCTTCAAAGTCTTCAAAATTACATCCTGTCCACCATCTAAGAAAATTTAAAAACATTTATTTTCTTTTATAAAATATTTCATAAGAATGAGCTTTGTTGCCGAAGAGTTCATTCTTGTACAACTTTTCAATTATAAATAATTTAAAACCTAAATTTTTGCCAAACCTTTGAACAAGGCGAATCTGATTTCATTTTCAATGTACTTGAAAATTTAAAAATTCAAAACGGTGCATCTGTTATTTTCGCACATTCTTTTGCCACACCTGCAATAACTTTCGAAAAATTTCCATGGAATTTCGATTGTCTGGAATACTATCACTATCAATCAAAATCTTAAGTTTAACCTCAAATTACCCATGGATGTTTTTTTTGAACTGACGTGAAGTTCTCAGTAGGTTTTTGATGAAATAATCATTGGGATTCTCCTTCAGATTTTTTGAACTCTTTTTAGAAATTGAACTCGATATGACTTATAAATTTTCATTGTGTTTTTCATAGAATTCTACTTTAAAACAACCTTGGTTGATGATTTGCGCACAGAACATTCAAAAAGTTATTTGATAAAAAACTTAAATCAAAATCCCCTGAATGGTTGAAAAATATCCACATTGTGGAAACTGAAAAAAATCTGTGAGTTTTGAAATTACTTTTTTTTTATTCAGTAATAGAGTTAGTTTAATTAGAGAAGTAAAATGGCTAAGTTAAGAATTGATTGCATTTTGATTTTATGTAAAAAATGATTTACAGAATTCCGTACAATCTGGACAAATGAACAAAAGTAAATATGAAAAATTAAGAAATAGGTAGCTATATCCTAATCTTTCAGATATATAAACTCTTTCAAGAAAACGTAGTCGTGGAACATATTCCAGGGTTTTCAATTTTTTTTAGTTCATTTTGATAGTTATTTTTTTTGAATATTGAAACCCCTGACCACGGCTTACTAGGGACACGATGCCCCAGATATTTTCAGACTTTTACGCAAGGAGCAACTATAGCTGCATATCGAAACGCTTAATTTTTTTTTTAACATTTCGCTTAACTTCTCAGCCATAAGATGTATAAAAACATGACTGAGAAGTGCCATGACGCTGAACCGATTTTTGAGTCTGGTTAATTTAAGTTTTGGGAACGGAGTTGTGAAGGAATCAGTATCAACCGACACAATTTTGAAGATTTAAAACGCGTTATCCAAACGAACTAAACTTTGATATAAATATAAAATGTTCATTGACTCAATGTTGTTCTTTGAAGTTTTAATATTTTTAGTTGAAACTTGACTCTATATAGATTCAGGACTATTCTCCGCCTTGGATGAGTTGAGACGCCTCAAGAGAACCGAGTAATGTCTGGCACAGACATACAATGTACAACATTGTACTCCTTTAGTCTAGTACGTGTTTTTTGGTACTGGATTGAAGTATTTGACAGTTTGTACAACGGTCAGCGTTGTACGTCTGTCATAACTATAAGGTGACTACAGTAAACTCGTGTGAGTCCATTCTCCATTTGATCCACACGGAATATAAGGAGGTATATATTCACCCTACTCGATTCTCTTAAGGCATCTCGACTCATCGAGGTGCAGAATAGACCTTATTATTCAATTAAACCTGTTTTAATTTGTCAAATAAAATAACCTGTTCCCAACAATTACGCTACTTTCGGCACTTTTTTCAATGTTCTTATAAACGAAAAAAAATCCTTCGCGCAGGCCCCCTCCAGGCCCCCTCCAGACTCGAGCTCCGCCAATGTTTACTAGATGAAAGTGAAATAATGCCGACTAGTGTAATTGAATTAATTTGTAGCGAAGTGAATTTAACTCGCAAGTCGATCAAAACTGACAATAACTTCTCTCGGATAATTCACTTCAAAAGAAAAACTTGAAATTGAGGAAAGAATGACGCCCATTGTTGTTTTGCGAACAGTATACTATAGTATCTTATTTTGGGTGTACGTCCAGTGATAAGCTGGCTGATAGACGATGTCATACCACGCAGTCAAGCGTAGAAAACGTGTTCGGCTAATCTGATAGCTTCCGCTCTCGTGAGTTCACTCGTCGCAAAACGAAACTCTCACCTGCCTCTAACGGGTGAATGCAACATGGCTGACAACAACACTGCTTATCAGGATCTTTCCTCTTCCGAGGGGGCTGGACTATCGCAATGATTGTTGAGCGTTTATTTCACTAACGGAAACGGTTATTATTAGTTCGATTGTTCGTATCGGTTCCTTAACATTGTCGCTGAAGAGATTAGGATCAACCTTGGCGAGTCTTTGCTTGACATCTATCTTACATGTGCGAATGGATGGAGTTGTTTACTGATTGAGGCTTATTTTTGCGTGCTCTCGTTGTTGTTATTGTCGTGGCTTTGGAAGGATGGGGATGTTTGCTTCGCTCTGTGAGGTGTCGCTAATTGTTTCGATAAACTGTAACTCAGCGATGGATAGCTGCTCTACTGTCTTGATAATCGCGATGGTAAACATTCATCGATCTGCGGTGATTAGGGCATCTCGAGCAGTCCGGTGATGGTTGTTTCGGAACATCCAACGCTAAACATGCGGGTGTTGGACTCTTAGGACTAATATGTTACCATGCCGTAAATATAAAAGTAAAACAGTGAGAGTACATATTATTATTGGATGAATTATAAATTTTTCAATAAAAATTCAATTCTGTTATTGGTTTAAAGCTGAGAAAATTGTGTAAATTGGAAGATTGTTTATAGAATAGTATTTTGCATGTTATGAATTTTAACCGAACAAAATTCGATTTTCCCCCAAGATCTCCCCTAGATCTTCCTACAGCAGCAACAGATGCTTTGCCAAATCAGGTATTTACGTGCAAAATTATCTGCAAAAACAAATTTGAATTTGGCAGAAACATCTCCCCGAGCCATTAAATTTTGTCAACAGATGATCATACAATTTTCTGGCACGGATTCTGGCACACGGAAAATTGGAAATATCCTTCTTATCATCATGAAAACCTGGGAGTGGACAGCAATTTCTGCTAGAACCAAAGAAGTGAAGAGAAAGTATTGATAGGTCCGTAAGAGCACGGCAGGTTGTGAAACTGAATAGAGGTAGTTGAAATCGAACGTAGGGCATGTTTGAAAGGCGGTATTCGATCAAGCGGACAATCTCACAGCACAGTATTCGATCAGCAAACAACAATGCAAACTTCAAACAAATAGTTATGTGGCAGTCGATAATGATGATTAAAATGAACTTACAATTGATAGGAAATCATTTTATAATCCTTAAATCTACGGTAAGTGCCTCAACCATAATTTGTTTATTTATTTAATCAATAGTTCCTGCTCAATAAACATCAGGTAGGCGAATTCGAGTTAAACTTACACACATTTTGCTGTTAAATATAAATGCCTTTAATTTTAATTCTCATGTACGTCCACTGTTTTTTATTTAATTGTATACCAAACTACTATAGGCCAAGTGACTTTTATGCCATACGGTCTTATGCCAAACGACCTTATGTCAAACGTCATAAGGCCGAACGACTTTAGAGCAAATGATCTACCACTGATTTTACCAATTGTTTTCTGTGTCGCAATCCATTTTTTCCTCATATTTTCCTCCGATTTCACTTCCTTAGGTGCCTGTGTCATGATGAACCAGTACTTTTCAATTTGGGGATACCCCATATCAGTGTTGGAAAAATCATTTTCAAAAAACGTTCACTCTCTACTCAGTGCAATGATATATCACCGAGGAGCTTCGCACTCAAAGTTCACGAACGAACTTCAATCCAAAGTTCATAAAAGCGCAGAGTGAGGAAACGTTTCAGTTCTCATCGCGAAAGATCTTTTGTTCCTCCATCTCACAACGTTTTACTGGTATTCGAGATCCGATTCAACCAAATATCTTCTCGGCTTTGTTCTTTTTCACTAGTGAGTATGTGTGGCAATGTTCACGTGAGTTGTGATGTTTGTTTTTTTAAGTATTGTGCCGCCGCAAAAGTCGAGTGGTAGGAAACTTCTGCTCGAATCGCCATTGAGGACAAATTCAACCCAACCTCCCCGGCCACACAATCATCATGCGGGATGTCATTTAAGGGAGATATCTTTCTGTCTAGATTTCATTTCCATGAAATGCGCAGTTTTTCGCTTTTCAAGAACGAATGTGGTGTAAAGATATAGAGTAAAAAAATGATCTGATTTTATTCGTATCCTCGCGTCGGTGATTCGAGTGGAAAAAGTTCGCGATGTTTCATTCTCTCATCCCAGAAAGTTCACTCAAGAAACGATGGCGTGTGAAACTAGCAACGGGAAGTTCGCAAGTGAAAAGGTAGCACACGATGAACTGATATTTTTGTGAGAATTCCAACACTGCCCCATATGGCATAAAGTCGTTTGGCATAATGTCATTTGGCAAAGATGATGGATAATCAATGGTCATTTGGCATGAAGGCCATTTGGTATAATGACCATTTGACATAAAACAACGAAAAAAATAAAAATATTACGGTCATTTGGCATGAATATCGGAAAGTGAAAGCTGGTTGTTGGCATAATTATGATTTGACTAGTAGTTGGCATAATTCAATTGACTTAGAGTTGGAATAATGGCTTTTTACCATTGATTAGCGAACTGTTTGAGAAATATTGTTTCGAATGAAAATGTGTATGATGCCGTTTCATCATAAATATTTGGCTCAAATATTTGAAAATACCAGTGTCTTTGGTCGGATGGCTTCTCCCTTTACATTCCCAATAACATGTGTTATTAACCTGCCAATGCAACTGAAAAATGCGCTTATTACGATTTGTATTCACATTTTGTTGAATACATAAAATCCAACTTCGTTACATTACATAATGCTACCGAGCCACTATGTAGTGAAATTTCAATTGGATATGAAAGTGACGTTATAGTCCCATGTGATGATCTGGTGGTCGGCATATTGAAAAGATTACAACTTACCGGTTTTTTGTTATCCTCGTTTTTTCAAGTATTTAAAATCTCTGGTCCTGGATGTTCAAAACTCACTTAGCAAAAGTCAAGAAAATCCTCCTCTTCGTCGGACATGTCGGATACAACAAACAATAACCGTGTACACTGATGGATGATTTCCGACACACTGATTGCGATTCAGCAGCGTTTCTCAACCTAGGGGTCGCAACCCACAAGTCGGTCGAACGTTATTTTGGTGGTTCCCGATAGTTTGATTATAACCAATAGGTGAGGATTAGCATATAAATAATACTGCTCATCAACCTTCTTCGGTCACGAAAACATTCTTGGGTCACGAGCCGTAAAAGTTTGAGAATCCCTGCGATACAGTATCACCTAACCTGAACACTCAGTATACTGCGATTCATTTTGAATCATCTCATTGATCTGATTGAAATATTGAATGAACTAAATGTTGCTCAAGTGTTTTGATATCATTAGTACTCAATACCGAGCAGTGTGGACTAACAATATCCTTGATGAAATTAACATTTAGTAATCTAGTGCTAAACAAGTGAATCAGTTTCGTTGTTCTATTTTTAGGCGAGGAGACTAAATGACAATCAGAGTCCAGTAATTCTTTTTTCGTACGCAAGATCTCTTGGGTGCATTTTTTTTATTCAAATTTGTCAACGTTTATTGATGGTGAAGAGAAAGTAATACGTATTATTAACCCAGGGATTTGTTTCCAATACAGGTTTCAAAATCACGGAAAACAACATTGATCAGCCAATATTTTAACGTAAAATGAGAAATCAATCCACAATTAAGTGCCATGGGTTGCCTAACTTATGGAGTGCTGTGTTAAACAGTTTAATGTTTATGTTCGTACGAAATGAACTTTATGCTAAAAGATTTTATGCTAAATGACCACATCATACAGTCTTCACGCTCCTATCGGTTATTATGCCAATTACATTATGCCAAATGCTCGTTATGCCAAATGACCACTTGGATTCTATGATATTTCAAAATTATTATGCCAAATGGTCATTATGCCAAATAATGGCATTATGCCAAATGACACCCTGTTTTCATAAACATGGTTATGCCAAATGACATTATGCCAAACGACTTTATACCATATGGGCTGCACTGCCCCCTTTCAATTTTCCCCAGCTCTGGTGCGTTCGGGGGATTGAGATGATTCGGCCCGAAAAAAAACCTTCTTAGCCTTGTATTACTCCAGAACATCTTTCGATTAATGGCATGAGGCTGAATCTGGCCAGAAATGCGTAGGACCATTGTGTGACTCCAGAAGTGGAAGAAGACGCTTTTGGAGGCATTCCTTAAGGTACACCTGTCCATTGACCGTACCGGTTGTTAAGAATGAGGTGTTCGGATTTCCACACGAGCAAATTGTTTTCCAAATCATGCATGTTTTTGCAATCTTTCACATAAGTTTCGTGGGCCGCACAGTGAGACTAAATAAAAAAAAAGTGGGACATGGGTTATTGCGGCGAAACTATTAGGTGTGGCCCATTTATGTTTTCTACAATGTTTCTAAATTTTGGGAGTGCTCTATTTTTGTGTTAACAAATTTGATTGAAGGGATGTATACGCCTAGATAAAAAAAATAACTTTTTTTATTTCTGGTTCAAATCGACAACCATGTATTAAAACATTGTAGATTAGGTCATTTCATGAAATTTTGTACAAGACATAAACTTTCTATTTCTTAACTGGACGAATTTGTAGGGTGAAAAAGAATGAAAAATGTAATACCTTCGTAAAACTCGTTTTTTATCAGAACTTTTTTATTTGAATTTTACCTTTTTATAAATGTTCTACAGAGTTTAAGGTACTTCAAAAATACACTTTTTTGTAGACCACAACTTATCATTATCTCTTCATTTAAAGGATTTACGTCGGTTTTAATGATTTTCTTTGAGCTACCTTCGAGGATGTGTAGATTACAGGTTAGCAGGTATTAGCATCTAAACATAACGTTAATTTATTCAAAAACTGATACCCTTTGAAATAATGTACAAATTATAAGGGGATCCAAAAGGGCTCTTAACATTTTTTCAAAAAAGTAAAAAGACAACAAGACAAGAAAAATAATTGTGCACAGTTATTTGCATCAACTCGGGAGCTGGCAAAACAGCTGGATTATTCTTAAGATACTGTGGCGTGAGTGATTAAAAAGTACAAGGAAACTTTAACAACTGCTCTCAAAGTGCAAATCAAGCGTCGGTGTGGAACCGTTGATTTGTCAACAGCGAGTGATGGTCATTCGGAAAATCAGGAAACATACGAAGATGGACAAATTCGCGACAAAAATCGGATAATCTCGAAAACCATTAACTTTTGACAGGATGTCTTCGGAAGATTTAATTTAAAACATTAGATCTATCTTTTGGTTTGAGTGGTGACTGGTGGTCCTTTTCTGTTCATAATAAAAATTTGAACTTTTTTTTCTTGTGATTTAGATCATTTTTTGCTTCTACAGAATTGTAGATCTTTTAGTTTAAGGAAACTTTAATGAAAAAAATTAACTTCTGTCTCATCTACGTATCGTTTTATTACAGTTTTTCTGGCTTTCCTAAGGGTGGGACTTTGAAAAAAAACAGCTTTTTTGCTGAATTTGAAACATTTGCAGCGACGACTTTTAGGGTATAAAATGACGCACGTTTTGAATATACAAGATAGTTGCTAGTTATTATAGTTCAGCCCGTGTCATTTATGTGCTATGAGAGTCTTCCGAAGCAGCAGTGGAGATCGAAGTGTGCTTTTGCCGCGAGTGGACTTGTTTTCTCTGCTGTCAGTTTTTTTCGCAAGTTTTCACTAAATTTCTGAACAAAATTAATTTTAACAGTTCGGCCAGCGGCGGAAAGTAAAGTGCTATAACCGGTGCAGTGGATAGTCAGATTTTTCTGGAATTGGATCTTCCGTTGGAGGTTATTTCCTTAAGATGAAGCTGCTTTACTGTCTACTCCTGTAGGATGTGCTTCTTTGCGCGACCAACGATTTGACAACTGGTCGGCACCAATGCCGCCGCAGGGACGTTTAACCAGTACCGCAACACAGTGGCCAGTGTTTTTGTTCAAATTTAGTGAAAACTTGCTGAATTTGAAACTTGTTGCTGACGACTTTTAAGGGTATAAAATGACGCACGTTTTGAATATACAAGATAGTTGCTAGTTATTATAGTTCAGCCCGTGTCATTTATGTGCTATGAGAGTCTTGAAGCAACGATGGAGATCGAAGTATGCTTTTGCCGCGAGTGGACTTATTTTCTCTGCTGTCAGTTTTTCGCAAGTTTTCACCTAAAATTTGGAACAAAATTAATTTTAACCGAGTTCGGCAGCGGCGGATGGAAAGTAAAGTGCTATAACCGGTGCAGTGGATAAGTCGGAATTTTCTGGAATTGAATCTTCCGTTGGAGGTTATTTCCTTAAGATGGCTTCTTTACTGCTCGTTCTCCTGTAGGATGTTGCTTCTTTGCGCGACCAACGAGTTGGCAACTGGTCGGCACCAATACCCTCGCGGGGACGTTTATGTGGTGCCACCAACACTAGTGGCCAGGTGTTTTGTTCTGAAAACGGATGAGCACTCGCAAGTTGATTAACAGGAGTTTCTCTTAGGTGATTTGTGAACATGCAGTTAGATAAAAGATGCAGTCGTGAGTCTTGCCTATTTCTGCAATTGGATACCGGATCAAACATTCAGCTAAGTATTGTATTAAAATATTACGGTTCCGAGTAGTATGAAGATATATTGACAAATTTGTATTTATCATTTTCATTCATGGGATCAAATGCGCTGCTATATCCAGACGTGCATCTTATCGTCTTTTCCTTCTTCTGTCTGTCTCTCTTTTCTTCTACTAATTGTTTTGTGCGTTTTTTGCTGTTCGATATGTATAATCTTTGCGGTAAGTATTTTGGATTGAGTGGCCGGGCAGGAAGCTTACATCGAAAGAGGAGAGATATATGAAACTATTTCTTCATGAGAAAGGGTTTGCCCTGAATTCAATAACTACTCATACTTTCTCCTATCTAATATGCCTTCCTTCTTTTGTTATTTTTTGCTCTCTGTAATGGCACAGACCTATTGGTCATTAGCTGACACTTATCATGTTGTCGAGTTAATTCGTTTGAAAATTTTGTTTTTAGAGCTGCGGCCGCTGATATCTATTATTCTCGGTTATTTGATTCAAATTTTCACATTAGTAGTATTAACAGTGATAAACTATCAAGTTTCAATCAAAGGTTAACTATAAGAGTACATTTCCTTACAATCAACAATCAATAATTTTTGTAACCTGTAAACATTGTAATCGGCATTTAATTGCAATGATTTGACAGTTGGTGAATTGTTTGGACGCTTTTAACTTTCGGTCGGCGTCACTAATCTAAATCCAAACAGAAGTAGTGATGTGGACGAGTGAGGTATGTGTGTATGTGTGTGTGTGTGATGGGGGAGAGGGGGAACATATGATTTTGGGTTGGCGCTTTCTTCTTTCTTTTCAGAGAGCGAGTAATGGCTCTATAACCATAAGCCATAGGAGCTAGGACTATAGTTAATGCTAAAGTCCCAACCGTTTGAAGATAAATGGAGAATCACTTAACCTTCTTAGACAAGATGCTCCAACGACCATTTTGAATACATTTTTGTTCTGTGCACAAACAGGGCATTCTGTTCAACTATTCTCTCCGAACTATTCATTTCCTTTTCTTTGATATCTACTGAAGGCTACAGTTCGGTAAGTTAAGGTAGATACCAAATCCTCCCTATCACCAACGGTTGCATGGACGTGGCCAGGTGAGCGATCGAGAGTGTTTTCGTGGTGATTGTTGCGTGAAGAAACGTATCAGAAACTGGTTTCGTTTCATGGTGGCATGCAATGTCTTCAACGAATTATTCCTCATCGTAGCTCCATCCACGAGGTGTGCAACCGTCAATGCTTATGCTAATGCTTATGCTATGAGAGTCTTCCGAAGCAGTTTTTTCGAACCGAAAATAAGAAGCTATTGTATTGTTAATTGTGCATTAGAATGATATAACGTAACTCCTTTTGAAGCATTTCACCAGCCGTGCAAGGATCACATCGTCCATAGAGACGCTATTGACACTGCCTCAAAAGGTATAACATCATGTCAACTGTTTTGTCTGGTGTCGTGCCGTCTTTTTGTCTGTTTATTTAATTCGTCAGTGTCACGTTTATAAGTTTAACAAGCTGTTTTACTTATCTCTGTTATTTCTTCATGATTTCTACATTCTTTTGTAGTTTGTGAATTTCTTCATATTTTTGTTTGCTCTGGAGCCGCTTCCTGCCATTCTGTGATATGAATCCACTCCTCTCAATATCTTGCCATATGCATTTTTGCTATGAAGATGTGGGTTTCATATTCTTGGGCTGTATTCATCTCCTGTTTGCTTTGTTGAGTTAATACATCCCCCATTGCCGGTACACATTCTAAAAGCTGCGTTTTCTTCAAAACTAGAATCTTCCTAAAATTAAATGAGCAAAATCGCTTCACGATAAAAGATTTCGACAAAAGTATAGCATCTAAGGTTACCATTCCCATTTTCATCTCATTCTCATTGATTGATACATCAAACCTACATTTCCGATTAATCTGAAGAATGGAACATGAGATGAATAATGGAACAGTTCCCTTATCTGGTAATGCTTTCCAAAAGTGAGCTGTTTTGATTTGATTTGAAACTGTTTCAGCTTTTTCAACTGATTCTATGTGATCAAATGCAGCATTTCTACTATTTATAAATACTGTTCTTGACCATTGATCAACATTTATAAATTTATAAATTTTATCAACATAAAATTTTGGTCACATAAGGTTAAAACATTAGTTATAACGTTGTCAAAATTTCAGCCAAATATATTGATAATTGACAAAGTTACAGAAGGTTGAACAACGCGTTTTTTGGAAGAAAATTTTGCTCGGCTTTTTTTTGCTACTGAGTGTACAAACCTCAAGGTTTTGCTGGTGCCCAATGGATTTGCTTCAGTTGTTTTTATGAAAATAAATAATATTACCTTTGTTTCATGCTTATACAGTTTTTTGTTTGCAAGAAAAGATTAAGAAATACACACAGGTAAAGTGCCCCACTTCATAATGATCTAGCCTCTAATGAAACTAATACAGTTCAAACAATACACATTGAACAAATTTTAGCCAAAATTTCAATTGAAAATACCGAATGTGTTAAAACTGACAGTCACTTGAAAATGAACCGTATTTTTTTAAGTTACTTTGGAATCTATAATTTGTTTCAGATACACAGAAAAAAAAAACAAATGAATTCTTATAGGCGCATAAAATTTCCCTTCGTTAAATTCCAAGCCAAAGTACGCTTAAACAACGAAATTGTTTGCAATCTTTCATGCGCCATACAACAATGTTTACAATCTTTCATCAACATGCTAGATTCAGGCGTTATCTGGCTTTAGTTTACATGAAATATTTCATTACTTTCTGCCAAATCTCTGCATTCCCTTTATGTGCATTAGATAACGCAGAAAGTTCAAAGGTTCGTTTTATCTGTATAGTTAGCCCATTGATTTCGGGTAAATTATAAAAATAAATACCAAAACGTCATGTAAATATCGGTGCCGTCGGACACTGGCATGTGTCCTGAAGAATACAAGAATGAGATTATAAAGGCGTGTGCATAAATTCAATGAAAGACTCCGTTTGTGTATGTTTTGATTTCGGGTGACATCATTTTGCATAAACTCTCTATGTTCCTCGATTCATGCCAAAATCGAGTTTCATAATTTTCAAGTGTACACAAAAATCACATCTGTCAACTTTTCCGCAATCAAACTGTCTTTTCATTCTTCATGTGTCTTTCTTTCAACGTTCTTCGCACACCCTTTCTTTCTGTTATCAGCTACACACTCAGAAATTATGAAATTTACGCAAG
This sequence comes from Aedes japonicus, assembly GCA_034211315.2. Taxonomy (NCBI): domain Eukaryota; kingdom Metazoa; phylum Arthropoda; class Insecta; order Diptera; family Culicidae; genus Aedes; species Aedes japonicus. Next base: position 85,113 of record JASCZW010005010.1, read on the forward strand.
ACGTAATTCGTCAATGACATACATCGGGGAACGTAAACAAAGATTTTGTTGTAAATTTTGTAACCGACACACAAGGAGTGATTGAATTAATTTTTTCGTCTTATTCAACTCATTCGACTGATCTAAAGGACTCTTGCATGTGTCGGTCACAGGGCGCTGAAATTTATGTGACTTTTTGGTAGTGTGTGTGTTTTGGTTGTGTGATTCTAATAACGATGAATGTTCACTCTATCCTATATGTTTTCAACATACAAAAAATTCGTCCACCCGTTTTACATACATCCAAAAACTGCATTCAAATGGCAGGGAAAACAAACAACGATCAGATGATAAAGTCCAGCTCGCATTACGGTGACGTCTTCCGAACGAAGTTCCGCTCGAGCTACGACAACCACGACAAATAGCTGGACGGCGCACGATGACGAACCAATTGGTCAGCCGGCGAGGGGAAGACGGAAGGGCGGAAAATTGCCTCTGAATTGCCGTTTGTGCTGAGCTGATAACGATTCAATAGCCGAACGTGAAGCCGTCGGGAGTGGGGAGGACAAGGGATGATTGAGGCTTTGTCGAGGGGAGTTGTTCAACAGCCATCGTCGTCCGAGACACAGCCTAGCCGAACCGGGCGATAGCTGACGAGTTTGGATTAGTCTTGCACGCACGGTAGACGCGAGCGAACGGAATTGGTTTGCAATCGAAGACAGAAAATCTACTGCTGAGATCGGTCGGCTGAGCATCGTTTTATCAGTGAGTTTGACAGGAATTATGTATCGGCGAACGTGATTGGCAATCGCACTGATCCGCGCGCGTTGATCAAAGTCGAGTGTTGGGAAGTTGGGAAGTGAGAGTCATTGGCCACAAAACGAAAGAAGAATTTGAAGTTAACACGAACCTAGTCGGAAAAGTGATGAGCAAGAAAAGCTTTTCCATCCCGGTGGTGGACGTCGAGTCGCCGGATGGTCGAGATGATCAAAAGCTGCTGGGAAGTCCGTTCGATAAGTTGCCTCCGATCATGATCGGTGGCCCGGAGGGAAATGGCTATCAGCCGTTTCAGCAGAAGAGCAGTCCGGTCACGCCAACGAGTCCGATTATTTACGCCCCTCGATCGCCGTCGCTCGGAAAGAGGTAGGTTGTTTGTGGTGGGCATTTGGCGTACGGTCGAAAAGATACCAAGCTGCTCCATGAAAAGGAATTGGCAGGGTTTTTTTTTGTGGTGAATCACGCAGGTTGACGATGATAAGGAAAATCGATGCAAGCAAATTGGTCATCTACTTCTCCATTATGTTTGATGGGGGAATTTCACGATTCTGACGCAAAAGTTCATTAAGATGAAAAAGACTGTGTTTGTGTTTCAGTAACAAAGTGAAATGAAGAAAAAGTTGATCAAAGCTATCAATTTTAGAGTACTGTTTCAAGTGGGTGCACTTCAAAACTATCCTCATCTGACATGTGTGTATGATTTTAAAACATTGGGTGCTTCTAGACGATTCGAGAAAATACAGATATTGCCATGCTTGTACCTGCAAACCAACTAGTATATGTACTAAGGATTGAATAAAATGACTTCTTCCATAGTTATCAATTGAGAGCTTTTGATGCTAAGTACTATTATTGCATCAGTATAATTGTGCATCAGTATAATTTATCTTGGATACTGATATAGTTTTACTTTTCATTTTTTATTTTATACGCGGAGTAACGATCTATGATGATGTTGTTTGAGAAGGAAATTATTTTTCATCACTATGAGGCTCTAGGACTAGACAGCATTTTTTTTTTTGCTAGAACAAAGTTGTGAAGAGAAAGTATTGATAGTTCCGCTAGCGCACGGCAGGCTGTGAAAATTGAAAAGTAGTTTTTTTTTTAATTGAGCGGAGAACATTGTGAAGTAGTATTTCGAAACAAACACACAATCTTTTGCCAAGCCTCTTCATACAGAGTAGGTCCAGGAACAAACGAATCCACCCCCTTGACTGGCAAAAGAATGTGCGCTTGATCGTGCACATATACTACCGGTAACTTAAATGGTTCTAACGAACTGTCGCTTCACACTCCCAAATCCCAAATGTTAGGTAAACCTAAAATGAGCGGGAGATAGTTTTTTTTCCCATGTAGGTGATTTGGGAGTGTGAACAGACAGTTCGTTAGAACTCACAATGCCGTCCCTATTCTATTTTCACAGCCTGCCGTGCGCTAACGGAACTATCAATACTTTCTCTTAACAACTTTGTTCTAGCAAATAAACTTACTTTAGAATCTATAATTTGTATCAGATACACAGAAAAAAATGAATTTGAACAGACGCTTAAAATTTCACTTTTTTCAATTACAAGCCAAAGAAGGCTTAAGCAACGAAATTGTTTGCAATCTTTCGTGCGCCACACAACAATGTTTGCAATCTTTCATCAACAGGCTAGATTCAGGCGTTATCTGGCTTAAGTTTACATGGAATATCCCATTACTTTCTGCCAAATCTCTGCATTTCTTTTATGTGCATAAGATAATGCAGAAAGTTCAATGGTTTGTTCTATCTGTATAGCCAGCCCTTTGATTTAAGGTAAATTATAAAAGTAAATACCAAAACGTCATGTAAATATCGGTGCCGCCGAAGGCTTGTGTCCTGAAGAATACAAGAATTCAATGAAAGACTCCGTTTGTGTATGTTTCGGTTTCGGGTGACAACATTTTGCATAAACTCTCTCTATATGTTCCTCGATTCATGTCAAAAACGACTGTCATAATATTCAAGACTTGTTGTCAAAAATCACATCTGTCAACTTTTCGGCAAACAAACTGTTTTCTAATTCTTCATGTGTTTTTTTTTAACATTCTTCGCACACCCTTTATTTCTGTTATCAGCTACACACTTAGAAATTATAAAAATTACACAAGACGTAATTCGTCAATGACATACATCGGAGAACGTAAACAAATATTTTGTGTAAAATTTTGTCTCCCGTAACCGACACACAAGGAACAACTTTGTTCTAGCAAAAAAAGTGTTGTCTACTCCTAGAGCCTCATGGTGATGAGAAATTATATCAAACAACATCATCAATAGTCTTGGATATTTTTTTTTTTTTTTACTTATTTATTTTCCGTCGGCCTATTTCCTCACATGGTGACAATCACCGACGCCAGGGAGACGACTTCACCACCTGGACCCTACCTAACGACTCATGACTATTAACCGGGACCAACGGCTTTACATCCCTTCCGAAGGAAGACGTGACCAAGATTTTTTCGTCTCAGAAAAACCACCGACGTCGACTGGGATTGAACCCAGACCCACTGGGGTGCCAGTAGCAGTCACGCTTACCACTACACCACCGACGCCGGCCGGATATTTATTTTTGAGATCTAAATAAACAAGTACATCCAGCTGAAGTAAGCAACACTCTTGAATAACTACCTTACTCGAAAATTCGCCTACCTTCTTAAACCGCATCTCTACTGTTGGTTCAAATCGGTCAAAATCCACTTTTAAATGTAGTTAAAAAAAGATGTGGGTTATATTAGGGACATAAACACAAGGTTCACGCAGAACCGTTTTGGTGTATAGTAATAGTATTATGTCATTTCAACATATCATAACACATATGGTTGGTTCAACAGAAGGGACAGTTATAAAATCAGGCAACGCTAAAAAAGGCACAATAATTTATATGAGGAGGGGTGTGGCTAGTGCCGTTTTAAACATAAAAAAAACTAAATTAAATAAAAAGAAAACAATTTGTTACCCGTTTTTTGCAAAATCATATTTTCAACCTGTTCATGTGTAGATTTGTATGAGAGCAAAAATAGGTCATTTTTAAGCAAAAAAAATAACTACTTATACTACTAGTACTTAATTGAAATTTAAATGCAGACAATTTTTTTGGAAACACTTTCAAATTCTAATAGTGTATACATGCAGTCATTCTGTTCAGCCGAATTAGAGTTATCAGTGTTCAAAAACATTACACTTTTACGAAAAGCTCCCATTTTTCAAATTTTTTAAATAACACCCGGTTCAGAAAAGAAAAACGTAGTCCCTCGTTAACATGTTCGTTTTCCCTTTCAAGTTAATTGCCAATGCGCTTTGTATGTGGCTCCAACAGCATCCTTACTGTTGGTTTAAATTTATTCGTTTTGCAAGAAAATAACATGTTTTTTTAAACGGTATTGCATATTGGGCTAAAAAACTGCTACGATTAGGCCTGCACCAGTAAATGAACAATTGAAAAAAAAAATACATACAAAAGATAAGCTTTCTCTAGCGGAATTTAAAGAAGTTTGTTCGCGTTTACTAGTGATAATTTGAAAAAAATATATCAGTGTTTTATTTTTTTAAAAGTGATCAAATGAGAAGTTAATTTTAAATTCTCCTAGCTTCCCAATCACAATCGTTCTACTAATACACCCAAATCAGTGTTTTGAATAGTGTTTCCTGATTGAAGGCCTGCAATATTTATAAACAAACATCTTTAGGAAATGTCAGTGTAGCATACTTAAAGATTAATAGCTGAGAAGAAGCAGATGTTCTTCAACATGGAATGGTTTTAATTTCACGTATCCGCACGGATAATACAATAAGATAAACGCTAGATTTCTATAAAAAATGGTCATGCATAGAGATTTCTCTTTTATTTTACGTGTTTTCCTATGAATCAATTGACCACCTCGAGATTGCCATGAATAAAGACCAAATTTGAAGATCTGGATTTCGATTTGTGAGGTACGGTTCATTTTACCATTAGTATAATTTGTATCAAAACTCAGATTCACAAACTTGGTCATTAGTAACAGAAATCAAAAGGTGGTATTATTGTTTTGTAGTAAGTGGTATCGAACTTTCGAAGAGTCGATTGAAAAATTAATAAACACAAATGAAAATTCAACTTTTTTTTAGGCTATAGCCAACTTTTGATCACAATTGGTTCACGGGAAAATTTATGAGTTAAGTTTCCAAACATGAAACATTTTGTTTGAACATCTGGCTCTAGTCTTAGTGTGTTGTACGTAGTTATTTGAAGTTGGGGACTATTAGCATATTGTTATCGATTGAAATCATTTTAATTTGCTGAAAAGATACCTCCACTATTCAATTTTGATCATTACGCACAATGTTATAGAGCTGCAGATTGGCTGCTTGGATTAATTGATGCTGTTTTCAAAATGTTGAGGTGTATTCATAAAAGTTGAGAAGATTCATATAAAGGTTTTTTATTTAACCATAAGGTTTCCAACCCGGGAGTTCGTTTTGGATTCTTTTGATGCACCAACATTTCTTTCAATGCACTCCGCATGTTTTGAAACTCCTTGACTTCTTGCTCTCACGCACATACACTAAGATTTTTTTTCACACGGTTTGTTTTTGGAGATAACTCCAGAACGGAATCACTTATCGACCTAATTTGAATCACATTTCACGTTTTGGGCAAAAAGTAATGATATGGCAGTTTTTCAAAAAATCACAATTTTTGGTGTAAATACTCAAAATAAGATTTTTGATTAATTAGGCATTTCGTACTATAAATTTCCCCGTTCACGGCCAGTCCAGAGTGAAAGAAGTACAGCTTTGACATCCCCTTCTCGCTGATTGTCAGCCACAGCAGCACCAATTTCGGGAATTGGGGTGTGGAATGAACTAGTAAAATACGAAGTGCCCTGCCAGTCATTGCCATCCAGGGTTAGATAGGTCTCGTCGTTCATCACCACCGCCACGTCACTATTCGCCGGGTAAATCGAGTTGACCATCTTATTCAGCCTCTGCCATTGTGTCGTTTCCTGCAGCTCCGAAACCAGTGGACGTGACTTTCGCTTCCTGGTACTTTTTCACTGTTTGGCCGGTTGAATCGACCTCCCGGCCAAGCGCACGCAGTGATGTAGCCACTTTTTCCTCGGTCTTCCTCTTCAGCATTCTTTGGCGCTTCTTGTCACTCAGGATCGTCGGCCGCCCGGAACCGGGCTTTCTTTCCATGCTCTGATTGTTGTCTAATAGTGCCAAGAAGTTGTTGATGCCGGCGCGGGAGTATCCGGTGTCCACAAAGTGCCGCACGATGTCCGTTTCGACGCGGCGGGGTACCGTTCTTTGAACGCGCACACTTCTGAACGGAGTTGTTTCACTGTTTTTGCCATCACGGTTAGAGTTCGACTGATTCTTCTTCTTAGCATTTCAAGCTTATAGCTTGAACTCAACTTAGTGTTCTAAATGCACTTCCACAGTTATTAATTGAGAGATTTCGATGCCATGTACCATTTTTGCATTAGTATGATTGTGTGGCAAGTACAATCATACCCTTATGCCCGGGGAGTCGAGAAATTTTCCTTAACGAAAAATTCATAGACCAGACCGGGAATCGAACCCAGTCACCTCCAGCATTAGATTGCTTTGTAGTCGCGCCTTTACCGACTGAGCTAAGGGAGGACCCACTGATTTGACCCACCGACTGATAGAGCTGTCAAATTTTGTCTGCTGAGTCATGGATTACTATGATTGATGCTGCATCGGTAGTTTTTTGCATTGCGGGTTGTGAAATCTTGGTATTTCCTTGTATTTATTAGGTAAATCACAACACACATGGTATCTGTTTACATTGCTTTATTGTCTGTCTCTCTACCGCACGCCCAACCCAAATCACCCAAAGCCAATCCTCGATCCCACATCCTCCCTTTTCGACAAGAGTTATAAATGCAAAATAAGGAAATATCTGTGACCTTTACTAATCGTCTTAATGAACTATCACTGCGTCGATAAACCGCTTAGGTTTTTGAATCACTCGAGAATTCCGGCGTAGTCCGGATTGATTCTCGTCCGGTCGTGTGTGAGTATCCTCTCCGGTTCCTTCAGCGTACAGTTTGGATGGTTTCTCTGCAGTTGTTAGGCAAGCCTGGCGCGGCGCACCTGACTCATCCTCTTCTGGCGGAAATGTTGATTGAGCTGGAGTATCATCAGTTGCCTCAACAAACTTTTTCAACATTTTCACACTGCGATCATACGTTTTGTTCGTAGTCATGTCCATAATGGTTGCCCGACCGCCCGTCAACTGCATGACCTTATGCAAAGTGTTCTTGTAAGGAGTGTCGGCCTTATCCTTCTTCGTTTGCAAGACCAACACGGTATCTCCAACCTTGATCAGCGGCTCAAGAGCATGACGACGCATATCTTCCCTAGTGTTGCGGACGAACTTGGCAGCTTGATCCCGATCGCGTAATTCACCATCCGCCGTGTTCCTGCTATCTGTACGCAAATCGGGTAGAAGGCTCCTTACAGCTCTGCCAAACATCAATTCCGCCGGTGGAATCTTCGTTACGTGATGTGGCCAAGAATTGTAGGCGGTTACGTAATCAGATAGGGCATCTCTCCAATTCTGTTTATCAAACTTGGCAATCGCCGTAATTTTGTTTATTCCCTGCATGCTTCGCTCAACCAGTCCATTCTCAGTATGGTTCAACGGAGTGCTATGTATTAGCTTGATTCCCCATGCCTCCTTGAGCCAAGTTTTGAGTTCCACACCATTAAACGGCGGACCGTTGTCTGCTTTCATGGTCTTAGGTATGTAGTATGTATTGAACACCTTTTTCAAGGATCGTTTTACTGCATCCGTATCAGTTTTGGCCATCGGGATGGCTACGAGGAAGCGCGAATAGTTATCGGTTAGGATCAGCGCCTTCCAATTATGCAAATCGGATGCCGATGCGAAGTCCATCGAAACGTAATCCCAAACATTGTTAGGCAGCTCTGTTAATGTTATCGGAGGTGGATGACAATACACGGTAACCATTTGGCATTCTGGACAGCTTTTCACAAAGTTCTTTCCCGGTCCATCCCGGGCCACCAAAGCCCTTGTCGCAAGATGTTTTTCATTGTGGACATCCCCGGATGACTCCGATGAGCTACACGCAGCGCTCTCCCTCGAAGCCTTGCTGGAAGAACCATTTTCTCGTCTTTCATCAAAATACCATCCTGAGTATACAGGTTGTTCTGGAACGGTTGATATTTCGATATCTGAACAGGCCATTTTTCACTTTTTCCTAGATATGATAGCACAGTTTGCAGTTCTGTGTCATCCCGTGACTCATCTCTTACTTGCTCAATGGTCAAAACCAACAGCTGTTCACTAATAGACCCTGGATTCGCAGTCACAAAACATAATTCATGAGTTTCCTTCTCTTTTCCAAACTGAGGGTCGTCTCGCCGAATTCCGATTCTTGAAGCTGCGTCGGCTATATTACTACTACCTTTCACATGTTCAAAGTCGAACCAGAAGTGATCAGTCCTGAGCAACCATCCTTCGGCCCTTGACATTATTCGTTTTCCGACATCCTTTCGCTCTTTCCCTTTCATCATGAACATCAAGGCTTCACTGTCAGAACGCAATACAAAATGACGCCCAAGAAGATAATAGACAAAACGCTCCATTGCCCACACGATAGCCAGCGCCTCGCGATGCAGTTGGGGGTAACGACATTCTGTGCTTGTTAAGCTTTTAGATGCACAAGCGATTATTCGATATTCTCCTGAATCCTTCCTCTCCTGTACAAGAACAGCTCCAAGGCCCCAGGGTGACGTGCCAGTATAGAGTATTGTCTTGTCTGCTTTATCGAAATAGCCCCTCTTAATCAAATCATTCTCCGCTGCGCTTTTAAGGTCATCAAATGCCTGCTGGTGTACTTCATTCCATTGGAATTTGGATTTGGCTTTCAACAAATCACGTAACGGCTTGGTCTTGTGCGAAAAATTAATTATGAAAGGGCTAATGAATGTAAGTATCCCTAGGAAGCTATGCACTTCTGAAGTGTCCTTAGGCCGTCCAAATTCTCTGATGTCCGATATTTTGTCATTGGTTGGCAGAATTCCAGATCCATCGATATTAAAACCAAGGAAATCTACGGAAGTTTGATTGTACACCGATTTGTCCTCATTAATCGTCAAATTATTGTTGCGTAATATTCGCTTGACTTCTGCAACAAGTGTTTCTAATTCCCCAAATGTTTGCGCGAACAGCAAAATATCATCCAAATAAACGATAATATTTTTTCAACCAATCAGCAGACGCTCCATTACTCGCTGGAATAACTCCGGAGCGCAAGAAAGTCCAAACGGTAGCCGCCTGAATCGCATAAGGCCATTTGCAGTCATGAAAGTTGTATAGTGGCGAACGTCTTCCATAAGCTCTCATGGAAGTACGCATCCTTCAGGTCTAGCTTAGTGAAGAACAGGTTACCTCCGCCACAGGGATTAGCAGTCCAAATCTTTTCAAGAGACGGCATAGGATAAGGCTCCCGAATGATGGCCTTATTAACTTCCCGATAATCAACCACGATACGGAAATCATTATTGCCCTTCGGCACCAATACCAACGGTGAAACATATGAGATAACATCGTGCTCCTTGTCAGCCCTTTCTATGATACCCATACTCTCCATGGATCTTAACCTTACATTCGTGGCCGTTTCGAAAGCTTTTGGAATGCTATATCTTATGATCTGCTTTGAAGTAACGGACTCATCTATCCTAAATCGTACTCCGGTGCCTGGAATTTTGGGGAACTCCTTAGACGTTCCTGCTTCAGAATCTTCAAAGCCGACTGAATTATTTAACCTACCACGCAAAAGACAAATATTCCCACTGTACAGACCGGTAGTAACCTTTGACAATATTACCCTAAGCAAATAATAATCATACCTTTCTTTAACCAAGTTACGTCCGATGCGAATCAGGCCCAGATTGTAAGCCGTTTCGTACCCAAGAAGGGACAACTGCGTACCTTTCACTACAAAAAACTTGGCCAGAAGCGCCGTCTGACTACTATTCGTAACACCTATATACGCGCTGAATGAACACTCTACCTCCAAAGGACTGTGGTTGGCATAACTTTTCAGAACCTCTTCCGGTTGCACGATCACGTCCTGGACTACAGTTCGGCAATTCCGTTTAATCGAACTCCATTCACTGCAAGTGATCGTGTTAACAAACGCACCAGAGTCCACCAAAAACTTAATTTGCCGAGTTCCAATGGTACAGTGTACCAACCCTGGATCAGTCAATCCTTTCGCCGTATTTGCATTCCCTGTAATCAGCTGTAACGATGTATAAAATTGAACAAAACATAAGCCGGTATGAACATTGATGTATTTTACTACTCATCTTTCAATCACAATCGTACCTATCATTGTTAGGCATTAAAAAAATATCAATCGTTATCTACCTGATTTAAAACCCCAGCTTCGCTTTTGAAGTCCCCACCCGAGCTTGATGTTTGCTGTCTTCGTGCGTGTAGCGGTTTCTTTCTCGACGAAAAACAAAACTCCGCAAAGTGGTTAAATTTTCCGCAATTGTAGCACTTTGCCCGAAAAGCTTTGCAGTTTCGTGGACCATGAACCTTACCGCAGTTTTGGCAGCTACGATTCTCCTGTCTTGAATTCCAGCTACGCTTACGCGTATCAGAGCGAGTATCGGAGTCACCTGAACCGTTTCGTCTATCGATATATCTGCGGCGCTCATAGGGTTCATCTCGGGATCCTTGCTTCCACCTCTGGATTGCATTTACCGTCCTCACGTCAGCAGCACACGATGAAGCTCGTTCCGAGAAGCTACTCTGCTGGCCGTCCTCGGTTGGCGTCTTCGACTCTTCCATCTCCGCTCTTATGTAATCCAGATGCTTTCCGTGATTTATGATACGTTCCAAATCATTTCCGAGCAAATCTGACATCTCGTACAACTTCTCCGAAATACTTGGCACAGCACGCCGTAAGAGCGCTTGTACAAATTCCTCGTTTCTTTGTTCAGTTCCAAAATCGCTGAATTTAGCTTGGTTTTCCAACCGTAGGAGAAAATCGGAAAATGATTCCGAAGCTTTCATGCGCATGTCTCGAAACTTCATGCGCTCTTTCGCCGCATCGCAGGTCTGGCTGAAGAATTTGTCGAGAGCCGCAATCGTGGAACGATAAGCATCTGCTGCCGCATCCGTAACTGACTTTTGCTGCATCTCAATGATGGCCAGCAGGTAATCTCCAGCAAATATCTTCAATCCAGTCAATTTTGTGGCTCCATCCACACGCGGCTTACACGACACTATACGTTCAAATTGGTCACGGTATCGCACCCACTCCGCCTTTCTTTTATTCGGGGGCAAAGTTCCGTCGAATTGCTTCAACGGCCACGAACCACCGAGCCATTTGGTCTTCGTTTTTGTGCTCCTTTCCCGTGACGCGGCGCTGCGCATTCTTCTCGGTGGCCTTGCATCATCACGCGGACCCGCATCATCACCAGCATCCTCAACCGGTGAATTGTCCGTTTCTTCCCAAATGCCGCTCATTCCTACAAAATAATGTTAATTTCCCTCATGCTCCCGATATCAATAATATCATCGAAATATTTTATTATCTTACTCAGTCGTTTCACTGCAACAAATCAAAAAAATTTCCTCAGCGAAATAGATTCTACGTGCCGACCAGTAACCTCACTCTGAAATTTTCTCTGATTCTGTATCTGTACCACCATAATTTCGATGCAAAATGTGTTCTTCTCTTTCTAGCTGCTGCGATTCTTCCAATCAACGAATGTTTACTTCTCTTTCTTACCCATACTTCAGAAAGTTGCTCTCTATTCCAGTTTCCACATGTCCCTTTCTGTACTATCAACATCGCCAGTGTTGCCGATTGCACCGGATAACCATTGATTTCAAATTGTTTTCAACATTTTGAACCTGTTTAATTTCTATTTTGGCTTAGAGTTATACTAAGCGCAAGATATATTTGCGATTTGGCTTTGAGCTTAACTCAGCGCAAGATTTTGAATTCCGCACTTGATTTTTATTTACTTGACTTTGAGCTCAACTCAGCGCAAGATTTTTCTTTCTTCGTTTTGGCTTTCAGCTAAACTCAGCGCAAGATTTTCAATTCTTCACAATATTTCTATTTATTTGGCTTTGAGCTAAACTCAGCGCAAGATTGATTAGTTATCATTATTTTCATTACTTGGCTTTGAGCTTCACTCAGCGCAAGAATTACTATCCCTCATATTTCTTTAACAACTTGACTTGGAGCTCTACTCAGTGCAAGTGTAAATTCTACTTTTCTGGCAACCACATTCTTTCTCCCGCTGTTGTTCCTTCTTGTTTTTACTATTTCGTCCACCCTACCTGACCGCATTTTCTTTATTATTTGCAGTATTTACTGCACAAATCCAGCTTACCTGATATAGTCCGTAATAAGAAATCAAATATCTACCTCTAGCACATTCGCTCAGGCAGGATCGCCAATGTGATATCTTGGTATTTCCTTGTATTTATTAGGTAAATCACAACACACATGGTATCTGTTTACATTGCTTTATTGTCTGTCTCTCTACCGCACGCCCAACCCAAATCACCCAAAGCCAATCCTCGATCCCACACGGGTGAAGGTAAATTCATGAAAAATCAGCCATTTTTGTCGAGTTTTTTTTTTAATGCAAACATAATAAAGAAGCATAATAAATAAGCCTCGAGAAAAAACGGTTATCTGAACGGACAACTTTTTAGCGCCATGAAGGAGGAAATGAAATGATCTGGAGGTGTGTTTTCTGGGGTGGAATCGCTAGATTCATACTACCACATCACGCGGGAAAATCTAGAAGTTTCACTGATCTAGACGGGCTTTGAACAGAAGTCGTATTTAAGCAGAACAATGAGCCGAAACAACTACCAAGAGGATCTTTGTCGATTCAAATCGCTGTAAATGGACTCCAAAATAGCCCGGACCTCAACCCTATCGAGATTTTTTTTCTTTTACTCTAATTTATCGTTTCTGAAACCTTAAATATGTGGGCTCTTTTTTTGTTGCTGCCTTTTTTTCAATACAAGTTGATATTTTATCTAAACTCTTTTTCTAGTTTTCCATAAGTGAAACTTTCAAAAACTATATCGAATAAGATATCAAAAAAGACTACAGTGCGTTTGCATTAATTTGCACAAAATGATTGAGACATATATTTAAGAAAAAATGATTCGGTGCACACTTTTTTTTACACTACACACTCAGTTTCGGTAATTTTTCCATGAAATCTCAATATCATATTCATCTCGGTACACTTAGCAAACTTTTTCACTGAACTGTGTTAAATTATTAACTGGAACTTCGTGACAAAAATTACTCTAAAGACTTGATTATCGAATAAACTGGCATCTCAGCAGTTGTGAGTTCGGCAGGATTTATTACAATTTCTATTAACCCTAAAACACATCCTGGGTACCTAAGTTAAAGGGAAAACTGATATTAATCGCCATGTTTGACGAGTTGCAGATTAAAAATAAAAGTCAAACTCTGCTCCATTACAGCTACAATTACCATCCAGTTACCCATTTCAGAATTTCTGGAAACCCGTCCATTCCGAGGTTTCTTTTACATACAATAAGCATCCCAAGTAACCATTTCAGTTTTATTCCAGCCGTATAGAACTCCTTCCGACTTTGTTGATTAAACTACATTCAAAACTCCTATATGCATATTTAAAGCCGAAATGTGTACAAAGTGAACCACTCTATAGATGGTTGTGAAAACAAATCAATAAAACCTTTACAAGATCATACAGATTTTGATAATGTTCTAGTGACAGATGTTATGACCACTTGAGAACCTGCATAAAACCTATTGGCTGCCATCAAAACAAGCATTGGGCCAAATGGCCACAGCTGTCAAACTTCACAGTGATATCGCATTAAATTTTATGGTAAATATTGGCACACTAAGAGCCGAAAATAAAGGCGCCGTGGAGATTATGCTAGTTAACATAATAAAAATCAAGATTGAAACTAATATATGCGATAAATTCATCATGAATTTCCAGAAAATTTATGGAATTCAATACGGTTATTTGAAAGAATGCCAAAATTGGTCTCTTATCTACAGTTCATTTGTATTCCATTTAAAATTTGGTGTATTTATTTTTCCACATTTCAATTATTTTATTTGTTCCAATATGGCGATTGACAGAAATCACAGTTTAGACAGAAAGCCAATTTAGCTCCGCTATGGCTACAATAAAACTATTTGATCATTTGGTGACTTTCCTCAATGCCAATTCGCCGTTTACAGCATTAACTGGAGGCAAAATGGTTTAAACATGCTTTTTAAACTGACCATAATAAGATGATTTGAATCAGTCCTATAACGGCATTTCCAAACAGCATTTTACGAGTTCATAAAGTCGAAACAAAACCTTCGATAGGAGTAAAAGGAAATTGTCGTTTTACTTCTATCAAAGGTTTTATTTCGACTTTATGTCCTCTAGGTTTTAAGATCGTTGCGAAGAAGCTGCGTAGGTTCTCATAAACCTGGTTAAAATTTGAAATCTATTGGCACCTCTTACTGCCATAATAAAACCTTATTGATTTCTAGTGGCTTTTATAAAACTTTAATAAAACTTGATAAAGCTAGATGGTTCTGGCAATGTTACTTGGGATGTAAATGTATATGTATAATATACTAGTCGGGGTCAGTGTGAGCGTTGCTACGCCTTTAACAAAATGAATGAACAATGGTTGTTTTTTTGCGAAGAGTTGTTTTTGACGAAGAAGGGGTTCAAACTTCTATCAGAACATTCTTCTCACCCGAAAAATACACAGTTTGTGTTTTAATTTGTGTTTGGAATCTCCAAAGAAACATTTTTTGCATTAAAAACCCCGCACGCCAATTTGGTTCCATTTGCTTGATTTGTTCTCAAGTTATGCAGAAATTTGTGTTTCATTTGTATGAGAGCCCTCCTCCTTTCCAGAAGAGGGAAAGTGTATTAAACAACCTTAAAGAAACGTCCAATTATTACCTCACGCAAGAAGTGGCTTTTTATACCCCCCCCCCCCCCTTGTCACGTTTGTTGTATGGACCTTCAAATTTTTTTGTATGGATCGTCACGTTTTCCTAAGACCCCCTCCCCCCCCCTACCACGTGACGTAATGAATGGACCTTCCCTAAGAACCTTTCCCAGTCCCAAAAACCCCTGCATACACATTTTCAAGTCGATCGGAAAGACGGAACGATTTTAATATATAAAAACACATGCCAAATGTGGTTTCATTTGCTTGAATAGTTCTCAAGTTATGCATAAATTTGTATGGATAGCCCCAACCCCCACACTTCAACAGGGGAAGGGCTGTTGAACTACCATAGAAACATTTCTTGCCTCCAAAAATCTCCACATTCTAAATTTAGTTCCATTTGCTTGATTAGTTCCCGAGTAATACAGAAATTTGTGTTTCATTTGTATGGAAACCCCTTCTTCTCCAATTAGGAGAATGAGTCGAAACCACCTTAGAAACATTAATCTTCTTCAGAAACCTCCACATGCAAAATTTGGTTCCATTTATTTTATTAGTTCTCGAGTTATGCAGAAATTTGTGTTCCATTTGTTTGAGAGCCCCCTCCGCATATGGCGGAAGAGTCTCAAATCACCATAGAAACATTTCTTTCCTTCAAAAACTTCCACATGCCAAATTTGGTTCCATTTCCCTGATTAGTTCTCGAGTTCTGCAACGATTTGCTTTTAATTTGTATTGGATCCCCCCTTTCAGAAAAAGGAGGGGTCTCAAATCACCATACAACAATTTTTTGACTTAAAAAACCACCACATACTAAATTTGATTCCATTTGCTTGATTAGTTCTTTAGTCATACAGAATATTGTATTTCATTTGTATGGGAGTTCTCTCCCCTTTTAGGATGGGGAGGGGTCTCAAACCAACGTAGAAACATTTTTTGTCTTGCTAAATTTCGTTCCGTTTGTTGATTAGTTCCCGAGTTATACAGAATATTGTGTTTCATTTGTATGAGAGCCCCCCCTTTTAGGACGGTGAGGGTTCTTAAGCTACCATAGAAACCTTTCTTGCTTTTAAAAACTCACACATGCTAAATTTGGTTTCTTCTGCTTGGTTAGTTCTTGAGTTATGTAGAAATTAGTGTTCCATTTGTATGGGAGCGCCCCTTTCCAGAGAAAAGAGGAGTCTTTAACTGTCATAAGAACCTTTCCCAACCCCAAAAATCCCTGCATACCAAATTTCACGCCGATCGGTTCAGTAGTTTTCGAGTCTATTAGGTTCAGACAGACAGACAGAAATCCATTTTTATATATATAGACTAGCTGAACCCGGTGCGAGCTTTGCTACGCCTGCAACTAAATGGTTGTTTTTGGAAAAAGTTTTTTTTTGACTAAGAATGGGTTCAAGCTTCTATCAGAACATTTTTCTTACCCGAGAAATACACAGTTTGTGTTTTAGTTATCTGGATAATTCTCATGTTTGGTTGAAATTTGTGTTTGGAATCTCCATAGCAACATTTCTTGCATTTAAAAAACCCGGCACACCAATTCTGGTTCCATTTGCTTGATTTGTTCTCAAGTTATGCAGAAATTTGTGTTTTATTTGTACGAGAGCCCTCTCCTCTTTCCAAAAGAGGCAAGCAACCATAAAAACCTTCCCCAGCCCCAAAAACCTCTGCATACACGCCATTTTCACGCCGATCGGTAATACAGACAGATTTAAATATATATAAAAACCACATGCCAAATATGGTTTCATTTGCATGAATAGTTCTCAAGTTATGCATCAATTTGTGTTTCATTTGTATGATAGCCCCAACCCCACACTTCAACAGGGCAAGGGGTCTTGAACTACCATAGAAATATTACTTGCTTCCAAAAACCTCTACATGCCAAAGTTGGTTCCATTTCCCTGATTAGTTCTCGAGCTATGCAAGGATTTGCGTTTCATTTGTATGGGTTCCCCCCTTTCAGAAAGGGGAGGGGTCTCAAATCAATATAGAACTATTGTTTGTCTTCAAAAACTTCCACATACTAAATTTCGTTCCGTTTGCTTGATTAGTTCCCGAGTTATGCAGAATATTGTGTTTTATTTGTATGGGATCCCCCACTTTTAGGACAGGGAGGGTTCTCAAGCTACCATAGAAACCTTTCTTGCCTTCAAAAACTCACACATGCTTAATTTGGTTTCTTTTGCTTGGTTAATTCTTGAGTTATGTAGAAATTAGTGTTTCATTTGTATGGGCGCCCCTTTCCAGAGAAGGGAGGAGTCTTTAACTATCATAAAAACCTTCCCCGGCCCCAAAAATCCCTGCATAAAAAATTTCACGCCGACCGGTTCAGTAGTTTTCGAGTCTATTAGGTTCAGGCAGACAGACAGACAGAAATTCATTTTTATATAAATAGATTTATAATCTGATAGATCTCACCAAAGGTTGCCTCTTAAATTACACTAGCTTGCTCATTCGTAAGAATGAAAATTTTCGACATTGGTTCGTTAAAATTTTAATGCATTAGCGACAAAATGAGTGCAAAAATTAACGTTGATACACCGACTGATAGATATGCAACCAGCATTACAAAACTCTGTTCACCTTTGACCAGCAGTTGACCGTTCTCTTTATCGAACTGGTTTTTGTTACTGTAAACCATTATACGAGGGCCGTTGAATTATTGTGCTCTAAGTTTAATCGCTTGAGACCGAGGGGGGCGGTCAATTGAGAACTGCATCCTAGGGGTGGTTCATTTCCCATCGTAGTCAGGCTTTTGAGTCTTTTTGGTAATTTGTCCGGGAGTGAGATTCGAACTCATAACATTGGCGTGAGAGGTTTGGATGGTAATCACTACGCCTGGGTCTCCTCTCAGCCAAGAATTAAATGTTCCTTATGTTTTCATTTGGTCTATTACCTCTATGGTAATTCCAACACTCAATATTAATCTTGACATTTGAAAGTACTTAACTGTTGGAGAACGCCCATTTTTGCATTCTTCACATCTATGGAGAGAGGAGTTGAGGTGTTGACTTTGTTTTTAGAGGTGCGAGGTATGAATCATAGCTACAAAGCTGGAGGCATATTCAAAATATTCGACTCAAATGCTCATAACGAAGTGATTGAAAATTTCGGATTCTTCTGCATTACAAATCACACGACGGCGACCTGAAGTGCTTATTTGTCCTGAACGCATTGCAAAATACAGTCATTCATCTTCTACTATCGGCTAACAATGGCAATCGATCTTCTGAAGAACGACAGCTGACATGCACGTTGATTATCAACTTCCGACTAACTAACGCCGTCATAAACATCTCTGAGCGTCAGTGCACATCAGTCTATTTGTGACGAACAGTTTATCGCTAATTAATTAAAGCAGACTTTTTCGATGGTTTGGCCGTTCGAATCATCCATTTTCAAACCGGTAGGCATTTTTAACGGTTTGAAAATTGATCATTCGAACGCTCAAATCATCGAAAATGTCTGTTTCTATTAATTTTAAGGTTAATTAATTATTTAAGGATATCAAGCCCATAATTGGTGAACGTAATTCGGAAATTGTGGTCGTCTGACGGTTGACGTTATTGTGTTTTACACCAAGACGGACAGGACAGAATTTCTCGGTAACTACGCAGTATGTTTCTTGAATCATTCGACTTATTGTTTTTTTTTGCAAATTTAACGAGACAGACAACAGTGTACTTCGGACCCGATAAACGTCCAAGCTGATTTCCAGCTTAACCCTCGTCCGTATCGAAAATTAGCCGCAAACAACAGCTAATTAGCTTGCGGTAGAATTTTGGAACGACGCCCCCTCGTACGAGCAGCCCGGCAATGTTCCGCTATGCGCTATAGGCGGTCACGTTTAAATGATCAATCATCCTGCGACACCGCATTCGTCGCCGCCACGTGCAGCCAGCTACCGTTTCGATTTCGATTTCCCATCGCGGCCAGTTCTCACCAGCGCTCGGTAATCACCACGAAATTACCTGTAGTTGGAACTCAATCTCAACCTCGCATCGCCTCGCTGTGTGATAACAACAAACACCCCTCGATAACGCTTCTCGCGTTACTTTGCTTTCGAGTTGCATATTTGATAGGAAGGAGCCATTCAATTCCTTATCGATTCACCGCAGAACGGGTAGGTACTTGGCCGAGGATCAGAACTACAAAGACCTTCGACAACGTGGGTGTTGATTGACGGATTGACGCTTGAAGTGGGGATGTTTTACACAGGGGCCTGGCAACCCTGAACAAAAGTATATTCTTTGACGGCCTGACAACATCTTAAGCTTCGTGCTATTGTTCAAACGTGTTTTGAGTTTAATTTAACATGTTATCGAAAACTGTGGCTTTTGAAGCTTTTTCAATTCGAGGAACGAAGCAGAGCTAGATGGGGGTAATTACTGGATGGAATTTTGAATTGCTAGAAGTGGTAAACAAACTGTAAAGTTGTTGTGATTAGTAATGATCCTCTAAGTAGAGATATGCGGAAATTCAATACGACGATTTGATCATGGTATTTGTATTGCTTACAGAGGCTGATAACGTTTGCCTTCACAGTTTGAAAGCAACATTTAATTTTCTGCGTTTTCTAATGCACATAGAGGGAATGCTAGATTTGGCAGAAAATAATAGGATATTACACGTAAACGCCCGAATCTAGTCTGTTGATGAAGGATTGTAAATATTGTTGTATGGCGTATGAAAGATTGCAAACAATTTCGCTGTTTACGCTTCGTTTAGCTTGAAATCAAACGAGAGGAGAATTTATGCACTTGTTAAAATTCACTATTTTTTCTAGAAAACAGTAGCGTGAAGCGTGATTTCGGAGGACGGTCTTTTGGATTGGGGATCCGAACGTGTGTTAGAACAGAACCAGAATCGACGTTCTGTGGCATCAGCTTATGCCTTGAATATAACCGTTGGAAGAAATAGCGGCCGAGACTAAAGAAAAGAGAGCAATAGATACAACGGTTGTTGTGGCATTAAAACAGCGTCCCATGCATTGGGGATTATTTATAGACATCGAAAGCATTCAGCCAAGTAAGCTGCTGTACCTCTTGGGGAACGTCCATTAATTATGTCACGCAAAAAGTGACTTTTTATAACCACCCTCCCCTTGTCAGGTTTTTTGTATGGACCTTTTTTGTATGGATTTGTATGGATCATCATGTTTTCCCAACACTTCCCCCCTTTACTGCGTGACATAATTAATGGACCTTCCCTTGTAAACAGATGTTAAAAGCATTGCAAGGGACTCAACCTTAATTTTATCATCTTTTTCGATATGCGCTCGGAAATTTTGATATTTCTGGGGGGTTTTCTAAGATCTCAGAAATAAATGAGCGACATGGACAGTTAAGAGTAATAATGTGACGTGAAATAATATCTTGTATGTTGGAAAAAAACATGTTTGGTAAATCTTGTTCTTGCTGCAATCAAAGAAATGTAATAAATTTTCTCTCACCACCCGTTCTTATATTCTCAGACAATCTTCTCTTTTCAATGAGCGAGAAATGGCGCTATAACAATAAGCCAAATTGGGATAGGACTATAGTTAATGCTAAAGTCCAAACAATTTGAAGAGGAATGGAGCATCACTTAACTTTCTTAGACAAGATGCTCCCAACGACCGATTATAATAATGTTTTGTTCTGTACACCAAACAGGGCATTCTGTTTAACTATTCCCTCCGACTATTCATTTCACCTTTCCTTTGATATCTACTGAAGGCAACGTGGGATCCCCGTGTCTTCTTAAGGTAGATACCAAATCCTCCAACGGTTGCATGGACGGGGCCAGGTGAGCGATCGAGGAGTCTCTTCGTGGAGATTATTGCACGAAGAAACGTATCAATATCTGGTTCCGTTTCATGGTGACATGCAATGTCTTCAACGAGTTATTCCTCATCGTAGCTCCATTCACGAGGTGTGCAAATGCCAATGCTATTGTTAATGCTAATGTTAATTGTTGAAATTCACTATTCTTTCTGTATAGAGCAAAAGATGCTCGTGCGGCTCATATGTCTCAACAAACAATTGCACTATTAGCTTACGTTTTAGATGCAGTTTATTTCAACGACAATGACAATGCTTGAAATGGTGTGTGTGTGTGTGTGTGTGTGTGTGTGTGTGTGTGTGTGTTTGCGCGTGTGTATTCTATATTCCACGGCAGACATTTTTAGCCATGAATTTCAAAAATGCCTGTTCGTACACGTTCACTCTGAGGTTATTTTCATATACAATAAGCCTCACATAAACACTTCCAACATTAAGGGCATTCACACTTCCAGAATTTAAAAACAAACAGCTCTGGCGCGTGTTTAGAATTATAATTTTTTATCACAATAATAAGAAAAAAATAAATATCGATCTCACGATCTGCAATCTCATCTCAAATTGGCGATCTCATATAAGTTTTTTCTTCATTCTTTTGTCCATTTTGTCCCCATGTCTATGTGTTGGTTGTCATCTTCCTATCGGTCTGCCTTGGATCTTGAATGGCAATATAATACAGGGTAGGTAACGACTTAAGCACCCCGAGACCCTATTCCAAGCACGGAATAGGGAAATGCTCATTTTTTGCAGTATGATGCTTCACTAGATGGAGCACCATACTGCAAAAAATGAGCGTTGTAGGTTAACGTTAACCCCGTGCTTGGAATAGGGTCTCGGGGTGCTTAAGTCGTTACCTACCCTAATAACTATATTAGTATGCTATTATGAAAGGCGCAATCGTTCCTCCAGTATTTGATGCTTGTTTTCCTGGAACGTTATGAATTGAACACTGTAGTCTTGAATCCTAGAGGGTTTGAGCTGTTTAGTGGAATACCTGTAACTAGAAATTAGAAGAAGAATTAGTATCTTCCATTTAATTCCAACTACCTTTGCTTATCTTCGACAGATACGCGTATTTCGCCTACAATGTGCAGACTTCTTCAGTGTCTCGTACTAATAACTCGACTCGACTCGACTGTAGTCTTGTTTTCCTCATTCTTTTGTTGCTATTCTTTCTCAACTCTCTCAGGTCTCTTAACAAAAACATGCACGCAATAATACACATAAAATATTATTTCTTTTTAAGGATTTATTATTTATATTACTATTTTTTCAGTCAACATTTAGGCATAGAATGTTTGCTTACGTAGTTTTATTTATCTTCTTCTAGTTCTGTTGAACTAGTTTTATATCCCTGATTCTGATTTCTCTTCACTTCCTTCATATCTATAAATCCCTTCTGCCTTTTCCTTCAACTTTTTTTTTTGTCTTTTGCCAATTCTATCCAGTTTTCTTTTGTTAACCCTGGTATCTTATTTTTATCTTCCTTGATCGAATCATTCCAGGTCTTTGTCGGCTACCTATCTTTTTATATTTGGATGCCCAGTTTGCCTTCTCTGTATGTGACCCAGCAACTAATTCCTATTACTCTAACCTTTTAACTGCTGTTTTTCCGTCTAACTGCCTTGATAATTTAAGTCTTCGTCTAGGTTTATCCCAACAGCTTCTGAGCATCTTCTTTGCTATTTGCATTTCATATTTGCCAATAGATTTTCTATTCCTCTAGCTTTTGCTAACTTCATTCTCTTCCTTACTTATAGGAGTGATTCGATTGCTCTTTTTCGTTCAGGCGTCAATGGATTTTTAACATGTTCTAAAGCTTTCCTAGCACTATTAGTCAATTTTGCAGTAAATTTCTCATAGGCTTGAAATAACATCATCTATTTTAACATCTATTGTTTCAAATTTCTGCAATTCTTCTTGAATTTTTTTGATTCATCTTCTTGTTATACATTTCGTAGAAGATTTTTTTTTCTTTCTTTCTTTTTGCTTTCTTTTTTTTTTAAGCTCTTGCTTTGCTTCTGCCTTCCATTCTTTACTTATAGTTTACAAAACAAAATTTTACAGTGATCCATTTGAATTACTGTCCACCTTTGCTCTTATAAACTTTTGTTTGTATTCTTGTATTTTCTGCAACTAGAACATGATCTCATTTGGGATTCTTTTCTTACTTTCTTAGATTTATCAAATCGCATAGAAACAACATTGATGTCGTGCATTTTTCAAAAATATTTTCATGAATTCACCATTTTCATCTCGGTTTTGTTCATATATCATCTTCAGCAGAATCTTCTTCTCCTAGTTGTGAATTAAAAATTTCCTAATAATATCATTATGTCTTTTCTCTTGGATGACTATTCACAAATGATCCCAAATTTGCGAAGGAAAGAATTGCGTTTATCTCGGGTGTGTGGACACTAACTATAATCCAGCTTTCTTCTCCTCCCTTACACTGTATTAATATGCTGAGATAATATTTTTGTTAATGGTCCAACTTTGATTCAGAATCCTAATCCTCCCATTATTTGTATATTTCCTATCCGACATCCACCATTCATATTTTTTTGTATCTACTTTTGTAGTACTACGTATCATACTACGTAGTACTGCTTCCTCCACTCCTGAGTCATGTAGCTCTTCATCTATTTACTGCTTACTTTTTGATACAGTATCTCTAACATTAAAACTTTAAATTTTAATTACTTCCTGTAATCACTGTTTTCTTTCTTCTTAACCTTCACTTGTTTTTTTTGTCTTGTTGTTTTTTTTTTATGTTTACCTTTGGGTTGTTGTTTGTTTCTTTTTCGTGATACATCTTTCCACAATTATCTATTTGTGCTGTTTTTCCTAATCTTTGTCTCTACTAGTTTCATTCTTTAATTCCTGTTCGATTATTTTCTGTTTTGAATAATTTTGCATCATCATTTGCCGGGTATACTTTTATATTCATTCCTGTAATATTGACTATTGCTTTCCAAATTGCATCTTCGGAACGAATGCTTTCTGTTCGTTTGTAAATTTTCCATTTAATTCCAACTACCTTTGCTTATCGTGACAGATACGCGTATTTCGTCTTCAATGCAGGATTTCTCTGTGTCTTACTAAAAACGAGAGTCAGAGTTTTTGAATTAAATGAAAATTCCATTTTTCTTCTAATTTCTAGTTACAGGTATACCACTAAACAGCTCAAATCCTCCAGGATTCAAGCTTGAAACGCTAAGCAAAAGAAGATGACTAATAATGCACAATTAAATGAATAAAAATGTATCTTGGATTGCATTAATAGCAATCTGTTTATTCCAAATGTAACTGGCCAGATTTTTGTCGAACAAGCCTTATTAAGTGGAGCTACATACATGACAAAGAGTCTTAAAAGGAATGGCAGGGTTACCTTTGGGCTATGATATATACATACAAAGTGTCAGATCTCAAACTTAACAGTATTAAAACTACGCAGAATTTCAAACATTTAATATTTACATTTTACATACGAAAAAACCTATAAAATCGTGTGTTAAAATTTTAAACGAGGACAACCTTTACAACAATTTTCTTTTCCTGTACGCTTGAGCTTAACTGTATATCCTGAGTGCTTGCCTCTATTAGGCCAGTATCGACTTAAAAGTAGAGAGGTTACGGAAATTTGTTCAATATTACCAAGCGGAATTATGACACTTGAACTGTATTGAACGAAATGTCACCTTCACTAAAGGTGCCAAACCCATGTTAAATTCCGTTTACTGAAACGGAAAAGTAAAAAATCGAAAAGAATTTGCTGCAGCAGTATCCACCTGAAAACAGCGAAACATAAAACTGGAATTTGTTAGGTTTCCTCGCAAACTAATGAGAGCTGTCACTTTTATTTTCGGAACAATGTTCCGCTCGATTATTAGGTGTTACCTTTTTTCAAGTTTTGGGTCATTTCGGCTGGGTAGTTTTAAAGGCGGAATTGATCATACCCGTTTTGAGTGTATTATTTTGACAGCTTATCGCTGAAGATAAATAAGCGATTCCGTTTGTTTATATTTATCAGCCACCATGGAAACCACACGGGAGCAAGTTTTGAAATTACATTTGCAAAAGCTTAGACCGTGTCAGATATTCAATAGCTTTAAGCAGTTTCTTAGTGAGTCAGCGTTTTGATTTTCGTACCTTGTAACGGTTCAAGGAAACTGGAAATGTTCATATTCAACACAAAGGAGGTGCCAGACGAACTGCCAGAACGAAGGAAAAGATCAAATATTTGAGGGAGTTAATAAGACGTAATCCGGCCGTATCTGGTCAAATTGAAGAAACGATTGTGTCATTCTGCTTCAAGGAACAGGCTCCTCAGACATGATCTGGAATGGAAGCCGTACAAGAAACTACGGGTTCACGGGTTGACGGAGCGTCAAAAGCAAGCAAGGGTTCAAAGAAGCAGAAATCGTCGGTTCGGTACGATGACCGCGAGATTTTGTGCTCGACAAAGCTCTTCCTCCTTCAGGACAGCTTCGTCATAATCAACAAATGATCGTTTGTAAAGCGAAGTTCCAGTTAATCAAAGAGATAACTAGGCTGTAGAACGCCATCAGAATGTATCAAAAATCATATGTGCCATTTCACGGAATGGAAAACTTCCTCTTCTTTTCATAGAACCTCACGTAAAAATCAACACTGAATATTACATCGAGTAGGTTTTGAAGAACCATCTACTTCCTCATGCATCAAAATTTTCCGGATTTCATCACAAGCGAAAAATGGCCTGCATCTTCACCGGATAGTCAACCCACTTGACTTCTTTGTTTAGGGTTATATCCTTTATAGGCATTACGAAAGGGCTTACTTAAGATCGAAGAAAAACATTTGGTTGGTATTTGGGACCAAATTCCTCAGGAAATCTTACGTGCCAGCCGAGTTATTAGTACGAGACACTGAAGAAGTTCGTACATTGTAGACGAAATACGCGGTATCTGTCGAAGATACAAAGGTGGTTTGAATTAAAATGAGATTAATAATTTTTCTTCAATTTATAGTTATAAGCATTCACTAAACAGCTCAAACCATCTAGGATTCATGATAATATTATTATTTTAAAGATGCATGTGCTTTTAATATAATACATACATTTTGCAAAATTATTTTGAACCATACGTGAAGGTAATTTGGTGGGTCAGTAATAAAGTGCCCAATTGAAAATATATTATGTGCATAAAATTTTTATATTCAACGCCTTTCATTCAATTTTTTGACGTTTCAAGTGTTTGCTGATCTTCTTACGGATTTCAGTTGTCATTGAAAAGATTCATATGAATACCGAAACCACAAAACTATTCCTTGCAGATCCGAAATTGTGTTATCTGGGATACCGAGAAAGGTGAATCGCACGTTAGCGATTGATGGTGCATGATACAGTGAAAGCAGCGGTTACCAAATCCTTCGCAAAGTACAAAAAACCTATGGTTCAGTAGTAGAAGGAAGGAACGTAGAACAGATTCCCGAACAGATGCGAGAATCATTCGAGAATTAAGAAAAAATCCGAAGGTTACCCTCAGAGATCAGCATGTGGTTCAACAACTGATCTGGGACAGTAATTTCACGCATGATCGCTGAACACGCGGAAGAGCAGGTTTTGAAGAAGTTGCCTTATCTGATAAACCTTAGAATATTGAAGACTGTTTATGGACTGATGAGTCCAAGTTCGAGTTATGCCTAACGCAAAACGAGCCGTGTGTGGCGACCTGGCGACAGCCGCGATCGACATATCCAGGCGGCGAAGAAGCACGGTGTGAGGGTACGTGATGGTGTGGTGTTTTTCTTGGCGGGTGTTGGTGCTTTGGTAAAATCGATGGTATTATGACAGCAGATTCCTACATCGACATATTGCGTGAGAATTTGGAGGTTTCGTTGTTGAACTGCTGGAAAACAAATTTGTTCTCCAGCTAGATAATGACCCAAACATACCGCGAAGAAGTCAAAGGCATTCTTCCGTTCCTGCCGTATTGAACGTATGGAATGGTTCCTGGAGTCCAGATCTGAATCCAACAGAGAATTCCAGGGCTATCTTGATTCACGAGTTGATAAGACAGGAGTTACCAACAAACATAATCATTTCTTGCCACCTGAGAACGCCTGGGAAGATCTTGACCCACAACACCTGAAGAATCTGGTGGAGAGTATGCCGAAACGTTTGCAAAAACTGTTGAAGGCCAGACATACTATCAACCAATGACTATCACCAACAGACTGGATTCCATAACTTGTTTTTTTTCAAAGAAAATAAGAAGGGCACTTTTTACTGATATGCATAATTTCTACTATAGTTTGATGTTTCTTGAAGAAAAAACTGAATTTGCAGGACAAGTGTTTTTTTAAAGGGCGAATACGAAATTATTGCGACACCGAAAATCTCATGCCAATTTTCCTATAATGTTTAGAATCAAACCAAATTTTTAGGGTAGTTTTATACATATATTTATTTCAAAAATCAAAAGAAAAGTTAATCGATGGAGCCTTGAGTGTAAAATTGAACGCATTTTCGCTTGATGCCCTCCATCAAAGTCTTTACAGTGTCATCCGGTACCAGTTTTATAGTTTTTTTTTTCCATTTTCTTGACATGTCCTTCTCGTCTTTGACTGTCTTCTTGCTCTTCCGAAGTTCCCGCTTCATCATTGCCCAGTACTGCTCCACCGGGCGCAGCTCCGGACAGTTTGGCGGATTCATGTCCTTTGGAACAAAATGGACAGAATTGGCCTCATACCACTCCAGGACACTTTTAGAATAGTGGCATGATGCCAAATCTGGCCAAAATAGCGGAGCTTCGTCGTGCTGCTGCAAGAACGGCAAAAGGCGCTTCTCGAGGCACTCAGATTTGTAGATCTCGCCATTTACTGTGCCCTTTGTCACGAAAGGCTCACTCCTCAGTCCGCAAGAGCAGATGGACTGCCAAATGAGATATTTGGAGGCGAACTTCGACATTTTCTTCTTCTTAAATTTGTCGTCCACATAGAACTTGCTCTTGCCGGTGAAAACTCCAACCCCGGAATTTGCTTAAAATCGGCTTTTTATATACGTTTCGTCGTCCATCACACAGCAGCCATATTTTGTCAGCATCTTCTGCAGAGCTTCCGTGCCCGAGTTTTAGCCGTCGATTGTTGCCGCTCATCGCGGTTTGGGAAGTTCTGTACCTTGTATGTATGTAGTCCAGCTCTCTTCTTTGCATTCTGGACGTAGCTCTGCGACATGCCGATCTTTTTAGCCAAATCACGGCTTGAGACGTTGGGATTTGCTTTAATCATCCGCTTCACCTTTCCCTCCGTCTTTGTTCTCCGGTCCCGGTTTTCTTCCAGCTCCTTTGCCGTGGTCCAACGTCAACCGCTCTTGAACCGCTTCAACACTCTGGAGACGGTTGAATGGTGAATGTTCAACATTTTTCCCAACTGCCGGTGCGACAGGTCAGGAAATTCCAGGTGTTTGGAAAGAATTTGTTCTCTCGACTCGCGTTGGTTCACCTCCATTTTCGTTGAATCGAAAAACACGACTTCGAGTTTGACAGCATGTAAACAATACACATCAACAGAGCGCGGTAGCAAAATTTAGTCGATTTTTACCCAACGGCAAAAAGTCATGCGCCTGCCGAATGTGTCGCAAGCAATTTCGTGATCGCCCTGTTATGTGCCTAGACAAAGAAAACATAATAAACATGCCATCAAAACAACAAAACTTAGGAATTCTTCACTCATTTTGCAGCTGGCTGCGCCGCAAAAGCAGAAATCCGGGGGTAGGTGGGCATTTTTTTCTGGCAGTGACTGTAGCAGAGCGGCGAGATCGGAATTGAATTAATTATGGTTTCTTTTACAAACATGTATCTTTAAAATGCTGGTAACCCGGTTGATTTGTTTTGCTGTGTAATCCTGGCCTTGTTTAGTGAAGACACTGGTTGCAGAGCACCCTGTCAGGTGATTCCTACAATGAGATTTAGAGTTGTCGCATCCCTAGTTCTGTGTAGAATATCTCATTTTAATTCAAACGTTTCTCTAGTAATAAACAATGACTTTGAACGTCAACAGTTATCGCTTGAATCTCAGGACACTTATGCGAATTGGAAATGCAGCATTCGGTGGAGGGTATGCTTGCTCCACTTCAGCATGGTGGCAGTTTGATATCGTAGGAGATTCGTGATTCGTGGAGACAAACCGTTTCTCGAGCTTTTGTTTTCAGCGGATATTCAGGCCCTACACTCCTGTTTCCATTCTACCCAGCGTCCGAGTGGCGTCATGCATTTGTTTCTCTTTTTTGACACTGGAAACGTTATCTTCAATTTCGCAAAAGTGAGATCTCAATCAAACATCGAGCTGATCCGCCTCACATCTCAATTCCTTTGCACGCGTAGTCATGAATTACTCGCAGGATTTGATAGATGCGTATTTTCGATCACCGCGCTTTTTCCGTACAAATGGCATGTACACGTAGCGCTGCCAGCAATGCATGGGCATCTTCATTAAAAAAAGTATGTTGGTGGAATTATCGTTTGCGCGGTAGCTTCGAAACAGCACCCTAAAACGGCTCCATCTCTCGTTGTTGGGAACAACATCGCAATTCTGCGTATTTACACGGTTATCGTGTTGATGTTTACCGGCTGTTGAGTTTATGGCCGTTTTGCCAACCGAACCCATTGAAAACCGCTTATCTTATCAGTCGAAGGTATGAATTCGATTACCAAAAGCCCACGACCGCTGGCATTGCCCCTTCTTCGAAAACGACACATCAGTTGAGAGTTAAATTTTTGCGAGAATTGTCACGCTTCGAGTCATTATGGCGGTGGGGATCGCTCTGACGAAATGAATCGTAATTTCATCCTACAACGAACGACCTTCTAACTTGGCATTCATCAATTCACCTTCATCACTACAGAAGCCGAGCGTTCTGACCGGGCACCACCGAAGACAAAACGGGCCATCCTGAAGAGTGGCGAGTGCAAATACTTCCACGTCCGGCGGTATCGCAGCAGCACATCCGCTTCCTGCAGGTATTACTCTCAATGACGGCAGATGCCCATAATACGTAATTGAATTGCC
>JASCZW010005011.1:0-44123 GCA_034211315.2 Aedes japonicus
TGGTAAAATCCAACCAACCACCGGCCACCCGTGGCGCTGTTGTCGAAGCGGTGATAAAAATATAAGCATCTGTCAAAACGTACGCGAAACAAATTATTTTATTTATTAAACTTAGTTTTTATGATGTTTGGGACATTGGTCATGCTGCAAAAGTTGTAAAATTGTAGGAAAAGTGGTCTTGCACAAAATGGTAAGTAGTTTTAATGAATTTACTGCTTGCAATAAAAAAAAATAGTGGATTTCTCAGATGACTTGAAAGCAATCTCCACGGCTAACATTTTTAATTTTGTTTCAGAATCGTTGCATTATTTCGGGATGCAATGAGATCAAATCCCAGCTCTTTCGAGTCCCGAACTCGGGTAGCAACAGATTTGCGCAGTGGAGGAAGGTTGCCACTGTTTACGGATTGGGCATAGAGCGGATATGCTCCCAGCATTTTGTGGAAGCAGACTTTGATGAATGTAAGTAGTTCTGTTTTATGTTGGATTGATTTGATGTTGTATTTTTGTTTATTTAATATATTACAGACACACGGAAAAAACGGAAGACCACTGCCATACCTTCCATGGAGTTGCCAGCTGGGAAGGTCAAAGCAGTCCAAAAAAAGAAAGGATGCTGCATTGCTGGATGCCGGACGAAAAATCCGAGTAAGTTGGAAAAATTTCCTCTTCGAAATCGCAGCACTTGAAGAAGTGGGCAAAACAACTTGGCTGCTCTGATAAAAATACAGCTGCTTGGAAAATTTGCCAGAAGCATTTTCAGGATAAGGATTTTTCAACAGGTTGGTAATCATGTTTGTTATTGTGTTCAAAGTTCCATTTAAAATGAATTCTGTACGGAAAACATAGCTTCTTCCTGCGTGATGTTTTCCGTAAAATGAGCGACTAAAATCGAACTTTGGTAGTCAGGTCATTGATTACTATTCCAGTTTCGGTGGCTCACTCCGGTCAACGCATAATTGCTTCATGTTACCATTCACGAAAAATCAAAACTCAGGTCAGTTTGTCCCATGATTATTAGATATGCTTCGTTAACCATAATGTTTTATTGTTATTATGGAAATAATGAATACTGATATGTCCTATCTATGTTTTATGATGAAATATATTATTGGAAGGTGCAAAGTTATTGAAGGTGTTTCCCAGCAGCTACTTATGTTCCTGACGGCTCCATTAGACGTTTGCTGTGGGACAAATTGACCTGAGTTTTGACTATTTCGTAGATAGCACTATGGGAACATTATGCGTAGAACGGTTGGTGACTAGTGACAATGGATTTTTCTCCTCTTAATCGATTGTCCCCAGGGGGCATTGAGTTTTTCAACTGATTGTGCAATTAATAGAACCACATCAAGTTAGGGGTGTTTCGAAGCTTGTAAAATAAAAGGAGTTTCATAATCATCCAGTATGAAAAAATATCCTGATAAATGTTATCGAGTAAGGGAGTGCTTGTAATAAGAGGGTTCAAAAATAACATCAATTCACATTCAAATTCAAATTCAAATAATTTCAATTCTCATTCAAAAGTTATGGCTAATTTCATCCCAAACAAAAAATATGCAATACGAAATCTCTTTTATTGTTTATTATTTGCAGTAACATCTCGATATCTGAAGAGTAGCGCAGTACCTTCTAAAAAGCTCAACAGACCCGTAAAAAAGGTTTCGATTCATCGGAGAAGGATCACGCAGAATCTTATTCCACCGTGTCTCGTGGATCATAATTATGTTAAGGAAGATTTACGTCCAAAAAGCAACAGAATGTGCTCTGTGTACAGTTGCACAACAAAGGCCAGCAAAGGTGTATTTCTACACAGGTTTCCGAAAGATGTTAACATGGCAAGCAACTGGATCCAGGCTGTAAAATCGGGTAAAAACGCAACAAAAAACTCGTTCGTTTGCAGCCAACATTTTCACAACAGTGACTATTATGCAGGTAATTATTTTTATCATGAACTACCAGTAAAAAAAGAACAGGTTATTCGGACAATCTCCATACAAGCTTAATCGGTTGGCGTGACCTTTAAACCTTCCCATTTTTTGCACTGACCTTCACCATTTTTTGCACTGACTTATGTTATAATGTGTGAATTAAACTTGGAGAAGGATATGTCATTTTTTCAAACTGAAGCGCTCAAATCAACATTTATCGTTCCATAACTGTGGGAGAAATCACTCCTGACCACAATAATGCATCACGCCATTGAATGTTCCTGTGAAACTTTTTGAGATTTTTCAATTATAAGTTGGAATCATTTTGCTAAATGAGATCCATAATTGTGAGATGAATGTAATTGTCCAAAACGAAAATGCATTTTTCTATTAATTTTGTCGAATTATCTTTGAACTATGATTTTACGGTATTCTCTTAGGTATTCTCATAGAATATATCTTCGAACACCATCCTAAATTACCTAAAAGTTCTTGAATTTGGTTGCGAACCTGATAAGTTTAATTTTTTTTTTTTACGAGCTCATTTATTTGTACAGGCTCAATCGAATCAACTTTACAGAGCCAAGTTTTCATGTTTATATACATCAGTTATCTTAGAACTAAGGTTAAGGGGATAGAACCGATTACTCGCGGTCGTCTTGAGGTTAATAGGAATAACAACTTTTAGGATGTGAAAATTGGGGTGGAAATTTTGAACAAAGCATAAGGAACAATGGTTTTCTTATATCTAGAACTTCAAATTACAATGGCTAATCTCATCTATCGAATTCGTTGTTTCGCGAGGAAACATTTGTGCTGGCACAGAATCTAGACAAACTTTTCACGCGAACTTGAGGATCCATTGGTCCGAGTACTCCTCGTTCTC
The DNA here is from genome assembly GCA_034211315.2 of Aedes japonicus. Taxonomy (NCBI): domain Eukaryota; kingdom Metazoa; phylum Arthropoda; class Insecta; order Diptera; family Culicidae; genus Aedes; species Aedes japonicus. The sequence goes on from JASCZW010005011.1 coordinate 2,817, forward strand.
GTTGTTCGTAATTCTGTTACGCAATCTTCGCGCCGTATTCCAAAGGGTACTCATCGACGTTTCACGCGATAACCCGTCCACGAATGTTCGCCAGTAATCGCGTTTCTTGGCCTTGATGAGGCTCTTAAGTTCTCGTTCGAGAGCCGTGTACCTTTCAAAGTGCTCAGGTGTTCCACGTCTACCAAAAACTTTGAACGAGTCGGACTTTTTGCGGTAAACCTCGGTGCATTGCTGATCCCACCATGGGGAAGGAGGTTTCCTGCGAAATGACGTTCCTGGAACTGGTCGAGTTTGAGCTTGAAGCGCGCTTTCCAAAATCAGGTTGAGAGGAAGTTATATTCCTCCAGCGGTGGAAGCCTTTCTACCGACGTTACGGCTTCATCTAATGCTGTCTTGAACCTTGTCCAATCGATATTACGAGTTAGATCATACGTGACGTTGATGGATTCCGAAATTTTTATAGGCAAAGGATCACTACCGTGGGGATTCTGGATCACATTCTACGTGCAGTCCAACGATAATGAATTCGAGCAAAATGTGAGGTCCAATCTACTGCCAATTGAGGATGGACCTGCCAAACGTGTAACTTCTCCATTGTTGAGAACTGTCATATTGAAGTTGTCACAGAGGTCATATATCAAAGAAGACCGGTTGTCATCGTACAGTTCTCCCCAGCCTGTACCGTGAGAGTTAAAATCTCCCATGACCAACCGCGGAGCAGGCAGAACCGAACAAATATCTGAAAGTTGTTTTCGGTTAATTGGTGCTCTAGGAGGAATGTACACAGAAGCAATGCAAAGGCTTTTATTTTTAATAACAGCCTGACATGCGACAACTTCAATACCTGGAATTGGGGGAAAATTCATTCTATAGAAGGAGCAGCACTTTTTATTTTTTTTTTTAGACGGGATGGAAAATCTGCAACCAGACACCTGAAGAACTCAGGGTGTAGGGATGAGGGTGCCAACTCCTCGACCCACTAAAAACCCACCCGTGCTTTAAGCCCCGGCCCCTCCCCGGAACCACCTTTTGGTATTACTTCGGGGAGGGGGCTCTTGTGCTTGTTCAGCACCCACTATGTCTAACTACTTAGGGCTTTAGTAGTTAGGTGGTCCCTGCGACCTGCGTTTGGTCGTTTCGCCATTTTTGTTGGAGATCGAGGACGATCTGGGAGGCTGCTACGCATACCGCGTCCCAGATGTCCCGGTCCTGACACATCCTCGGGACCAAGTTGTCTGGAGTCATGTCGTGACCGCTTACGGCAAGCATGCCTGATCTCGCGCCGTCGAAGCGAGGACATGCGAAGAACACATGTTCTGCAGTTTCTCAACTCCCGCGCATTCGCTGCATGCGGAGGACTGTGCATGCCCATATTTGTGCAGGTATTGTCTAAAACAGCCGTGGCCAGACAATATCTGCGTTAAGTGGAAGTTAACCTCCCCGTGTCGCCTACCGACCCACCCGGTTAATTCCGGGATTAGTCGGTGGGTCCACCGACCTTGGGTGGAGTTATTCCATTCCCTTTGCCACTTAACCATGGAAACGGCTCTAGTGGTCTTTCGAATACCTCTTGTTCCACGTTGTTCGAAGCACTCTACGTCCTCTTTATGACCATGCCTATTGGCATCATCCCCGCTAGGACGCAGACCACGTCGCGTGATACCGTTCGGTAAGCACCAACCACTCTTAGGCACATGAGCCTGTGCGTACTCTCTAGCTTACTTACGTAGCTCTTGGTACTCAAGGCGGTGATCCATGCCGGCCCGCCGTACCTGGCATGGACAGGGCGACGCTGGCCAGGAGTTTACGCTTACTCCCTTGCACTGCCGAGCTATTCGACATCATGCGGGATAATGCCGATATAGCCATTGAGGCTTTCTTGCAAGCGTAATCGACGTGACTGACAAAGCGACAGCTTGTCGTCGATCATGACCCCAAGATACCTCAAGAACCTCTTTGATTCTACTGTGCAGTTACCTGCACTGATCGTCGCATGTTGCTCCGATTTCTTATTGTTCACCACCGTGACCTCAGTCTTATGGTGGGCTAGCTCCAGTGCCTGGAGCTCATCCATCTCTCCACAATGCCAATGGAGTGTGAGGCCGTTAACTCGACCTCTTCGATGGATTCACCACATATCTCTAGGGTAATGTCGTCTGCGAACCCGACAATCTTTACCCCGCTCGGGAACTCAAGCCGCAGTACCTCGTCGTACATCGTGTTCCATAGCACCGGACCCAGGATCGAACCTTGTGGGACGCCTGCGGTGATCTGTACACGTTTCTGGCCTGCCTCTGTATTGTATACCAGTACGCGATTCTGGAAGTAGCTTCCGAGAATCTTGTACAGGTACCCAGGAACCTGTAGGCGCTGGAGCGAGTCGGCAATAGCCACCCAACTGGCGCTGTTGAAGGCGTTTCTCACGTCAAGGGTGACCACTGCACAGTAGCGTACTCCTCGCCTCTTGCGCTGGATTGCCACCTCAGCCGTCTTGGTGACGGACAGGATGGCATCCACCGTCGACTTCCTTTGCGGAAGCCAAACTGATTGTCCGACAGACCGCCTGTACCCTCCGTGTACGTTGTCAGTCTGTTGAGGATTACCCTCTCGAGCACCTTACCCGCTGTATCCAACAGACATATAGGTCTATATGCCGATGGATCTCCTGGTGGCTTCCCTGTCTTTGGTAGCAACACAAGGTTCTGAATTTTCCAGGCGTCCGGGAAGACGCCCTCGTCCAGACACTTTTGCATCACCACTCTGAACATTCCGGGATCCAGCAAGATAGCCGTCTTGATGGCCAGGTTCGGGATACCATCAGGTCCCGGCGCTTTGTTCACCTTTAGCGACTTTGCTATCGCAATGAGTTCTTCATTCGTCATCGTCGCCTCGTCGCCGGCCCCCGTTGTGCCGTTATCAATGCCCACGTGGTCGCGGGTGTTCGGCGGAGCCGTCCACCCTTCTGTCGCTATGACAGCGTTAAGGTCTGGGATACTGGAACGCTGGTCATGGGACAAATCTACGGCGGCGGGGGGCCATGGACTCGGGTCGTGGCTCGGAAAGAGTCCCCCAACGATCACCTGCAGCAGCTCTGATGAACGCTCGGTTGGAGCCGCCGATCCTCTGGTTTTGGCCATTACTACCCGATAGGCGTCACCCCACGGGTTCGCATTGGCCCTCTGACACAGACCCTCGAAGCAGGCTCGCTTGCTGGCCTTTATCTCCCTCTTTAGTGCGGCCTTCGCAGCGACTAGCGCCCCTCTACGCTCGATTCTCTCGGCGTCTGACCGCGCTCTCTGCACCCTCCGTCTTGCGTGGAGGCATGTTCTTCGGAGGTTGGCAATCGACTCCGTCCACCAATACACCGGCGATCTTCCATTCCTCGGTTTGACGTCCCTCGACATGGTCACATCGCACGCTCGTGTAAGCGTCATAACGAGTCGTTCGCCGCAAGGCTCCTGGGTTTCGCGTAAATTTCGTTCCCTCTCAAGCGCCTCTTTAAAGGTCTCTACATCAAAGTAGGACGTCCTCCATCTGCGGGCGAATGGAGTGGATGCTCCTCCTTCTGCACGCTGCCTTGTATTGTGGACGATACAATATCGAACCGCCAAGTGATCGCTATGGGTGTAGCCATCATCCTCCCTCCAATTGCTTATCAGCCCAGGACTGCTGAATGTTATATCGATAATCGATTCCGCTCCGTTTCTGTGGTAGGTACTCTGGTACCCACATTGGCTAGGTCTACGTTGAGCCTAGCCAAGGCCTCCAGAAGTATTTGGCCCCTAGGGTTGGTAAGGCGGCTTCCCCACTCGAGCGCCCAAGCGTTGAAGTCCCCGCTATTACCAACGAGGTCAGGCCAGTTAGCTCCGTTGTCATCCGATCTAGCATATTGGTAAACTTTTCGATCGACCATCTTGGCGGTGCGTAGCAGCTACAGAAGAACACTCCATTCACTTTACAACCGCAAAGTCTTCGTTTGTGGTAGACACAACCTCCTGAACCGGGTAGGAGTAGCACTTTATGATCCCCAAAAGTACTCCACCTCCACGTGAATCCTCCCGATCAAGCCGAATAATATTGAATTCATGAATCGGAAGATCGATTTCGGGCGAAAGCCATGTTTCACAAAGAGTAAATGCATCACAACCGATATTGTGAGCTAAAAATTTACATGAATCCAATTTAGGAACAAGACTTCGACAATTCCATTGCAGAACAGTGATCAAATCCCCGACCTCATTTGGGAAATTATCCAGCGAAGGAAATGATAGCTGCAAGGAGGGGCCACTTTAATGTTAATTTCTTCAAAAAAGTTTTCACAGTGGGAAGCATTGCCATAACAATGCTTTTAAGATGGTCAGAAATTTTGAGGTACTTGAAAATACCTTCCACAATATCATCGAACGAGAACAGCCCAGATGAAGAGGGAGCTTCTGTTCTTAAAATCGGGGCATCAACGGTATTAGATGTCCCCGGGAGAGATGGGAAAACCTGTGTGTAGTTGGCACTACGAAAACCAGGAGGATTCGGATTATCCTTCTTTCCTCTGCTCTTTGAATTGGGCATGTTAATTTGAGGTTTCTGTTCAGCTGCTTTCACTGCTCGGATGCGTCTTCGCTTCCGTGAAGCACCTTCCGGAAAACTGAAAGATGTCCTCTCCTCAACCAAGTCCGAATCTGACTCGTCATCCGACAGAGGAGCAAAACGATTTGCATTGATATCGGGTGGCGAGGCTTTCTTAAGCATTTCTGCAAAAGATTGCTTTGAACGTTGTTTTAGAGAACGTTCCAAATTTTCCCCGCGTTGCTTGTACGCCGGGCATGACGAGAGAGCATGAGGAGGAGTTCCCTTACAGAAAACGCATTTTTGGTGTGTATATCTGCACAAGGGCCAGCCTCATGTTTCTCTCCGCAAGTTGAACAGCGTGCCTTATTGTCGCAATGGGAGGCCGTATGCCCCATCAGCTGGCAATTTTGGCAGATCATTACCCGGGGTACAAACAACCGCACGGGTAGCCGAAGTTTTCCCAGTTGTATGAAGTGAGGAAGGGCAGAGCCAGAAAAGGTCACCCGAAACGAGTCTGTGGGGGTAACTTCTTTTTACCCTCGCTGTGCGATATTTTCACCAGCATTTGCACTTCCAGTATTTGAACTGGGGGAAGCAAAGGGTTGCTAAATCGGCCAATCGCCTGCTTTTCCAGAATGTCAGGGCACAGACTCGCCTCTGTGACCACTTCGACAATCTCCACATCACGAGCTGGAATATGAACCCGATATTCCAGTGTAAAATGCTGGGAAGCAGCAATCTCATTAGCCTGCTTCAGGTTAGAGACGACAACACGGAGTTTATTAAATTTAACTTTCGTAATCTCCGTCACGGCTGAAAATCGCTTCGTCAAATCAGTTGTAATTTGGTACACATTCAGAGGTTTCTTTTGGGCTGAAAGTAGACAACCCAGGTACCGACCGAGTCAATTGGATACGATCGCGGTCTGAATTTTATCTGTGTCTCCCCATCATCGGGTGGCAAAGGCACTTTTTCAGCCAAACCGTCCATGTCGAAGAAACCTCTTCCACATGCACGATTTGCCTTACCCGTGGGAGCGTTGAACGCTCCCAACAATTTAAATCACACGCAAATACAAACAAAGAACACACAAATTAAAGCTAAACTCTAGTGGAATGAGGGACAAGGGAAAAAACTTAACTAATATTACTGATCTGTTGCTGCCGCTGCTGCTACTGCTGCTGACGCACCGTATGTGCGAACGTCGCACTTCTATGCGGAGCGGTGCGCTGTGTACGGGTGAATGCGATCGCCTTCGGGTGCACCCGCTCAACGATGTCGGATGACCGTTGGCGATGTAGTAGTGTATCGCTGGTTAGCGTCACCACGCCGAGATGAAGCGAAATTAAGCGGGAAGATAATTCGCCAGTAAGCACTGCTTGATTTTCTTATTTCACTGAAGACCACACTGCTTTCTTAGAAAAACAACTCACTTTTTGTTCTACTCACTGAAGTGAATATATTTTGAGAAAAAAACTAATTATTTCCAAGGATCGTACTCGAATAAATCTTCCAAAACAACGGAGCGCTGGATCGAACGAACTTTCTTCTTTCGCTGAACGAAGTGGGTGATTTTATTTTAATAGCCGATAAAATATTTGTTACATTTATGCAATTCTCAGCTTAATTTTTGTTTGGTTTATATTAATAAACTTCTTGATTTTCCAGGTTCCAATTTGTTGAAGAAAACTGCAGTACCTGCAGTAACTGCAGTCAAATTCCTCTCACATTCTTACAACAAGTTCAGTCACGCAAAGATGATCCATACAAACGAAACTTTGAATCCTTCCAAAGAACCCGAGATATCGAGCGTCAGTCAGACGATAGTCTGAATTCCAATGAAACCACTGAAAATTCATCACTGGAACAAACAATTCTATCAACCCGGAGCTCACAAGCTGATCCTTCTGGATTGCATGTTGGGAATAGTTTTCATCAATTGGATACACCAAGTGAATTAAACAACGAGGTGCATAATTTTGACCAGATTTGCTGTAACGATGAAAACCTACCTAAAGCAGAGCAAAACAAAGAAATAACGGATAAAAATAAACTTGAGAAAACTATTCAGTCACACGGAAAGGCCATTTTGAGTGACTTTTTAATAACTGAGAAGGATCTAACAACTTGGATTGGTATTTCGTCCTTGAAATTGTTGGAGGTTGTATGTGCAATGGTCAGAACCATGGAAGATAATGTATATCCGAAGAAATATAAAATGCATTCTACAGATCGCGTTATACTTACATTGGTAAAGTTGAAGCAAAACTTATCATTTGCTGCATTGTCAACTCTTTTCTGCGTGTCACCAACAACCGCTGCTGAATACTTCGAATACACCGTTCAGGTACTTTCAGAAGTATTAGGTACCGTAGTATATTGGCCATCACGACATGATATAAAGAAGAATATCCCGCATTGCTTCAAAGGAAAGTTTGAAAATGTTCGATGCGTACTTGACTGTACAGAGGTTGGCATCTATTCACCAAACTGCTTAAACTGTAGAATTGCCTGCTATTCAAATTACAAGCACAAAAGGACAGTTAAATTCCTGTTAGGTGTAACACCTGCAGGGTTGGTGAGCTTCTGCAGTCGGGCGTATACAGGCAAGTCATCTGACAAATACATTTTCAACAAAGAAAACCTTATCGAAAAGCTGGACAAACATCAAGACGAAATTATGGTAGATAAGGGATTTTCTATTGAAAAAGAATGCTATGAGAACGGAATTCGGCTACACATTCCACCTTTTCTACGAGACAAAAGATTGACCACGGAAGATGCACAAATTAATGAATCTATTGCAAAAGCTCGTGTGCATGTTGAACGTGCAATTGCTAGGATCAAATTATTCGGAGTTCTTCAAAGCAATGTGGACGCAAGCATCCTTAAACATATCGATGACATTATGAAAATTATTTGTGGAATTGTGAATCTATCTGCACCGATCTTAAAGGACGATAAGTTTTGAAAGGTAACCTTGTTTACCATCCTCGCAATGATTTATTTTCACAATATTTTAATAATGTTTAAACAGGTACCCGACAACATGTATCTGGATTGAACGATGGCCAACATTTAGGTATGGGAGCAGAAAATGATAGAAGACGGAGGAGAAGTAGAATCCCAGGAGGTTTATTTTAGTACTCGAATAAATGTTACAAAAATGTTGTAGTTTTATTAGTGTTTTTTTTATTAATAAGAGTGTTATAGATCACTATTTTATCGCTTTAATTTCGGCAAAATATGTTGAAAATAAACTCTCTCCAAAGTTTCATTTAGATCACGTACAAACTCCGCATCAAACTCAACATCAATAACGATGAAGTCATCGTCTTTAGAAGAGTACACAATAAAATCTGTTCTGGAGCACTTCATCACCCACATGTTTACTTGTACCTGTGCATAATAGGCATGTTTTTTGTTCAGCGTATATTTTGTTTCTCCATCATGCTCCTCTACTTTCACGTACCGTTTTGTAGCGGAGCAATAATGCCAAGCCAGTCCAATCCTTTGTCCTCCCCGGCAAAGAGTATTTTATTTCTAGGATTATGCCACAAAGTACATCAACACCATCTGGACTACCACCGATCCATGGTTCTTCGATGTGTACTATAAATCCCGTCTTCTGAATAGTAGGATTTCTTTTGCGTGTGTAGCAATTGAAAGCCTTCTCTTCAGTTTGTTTCCGTAGCGCATCTCTTTAGTAGAAATCGTTTTCGGCCTAAGGTATTGAAGAACCTTTCTCTCCCAATCAGGATTTTCATTCTTTGTATACGTATATAGGTTGTAGCATGAACTCGCTGTGATACGTATGGCCCGCTGCATTTGCCATTCTTTACTATTCTGAGCCTCCGTCTCAACCGCAACTCTTAGAACATCAGCCTGCGTTACGGACACAACCTTTTCGTAGAACTTTTGGTCGTCTGGGCACAGAAAAGTATGGCCAATTCCATCTTTTACTGTGATGCTATCACTACTGAATAGCAGCTGCTGCAGATCTTCGATAGAGCAACACACTTTAGGTTGAAGAGCACCAACAGCACTTATGCCGGATCGAAATTGTACTGGATTGTTATATCGCCCAGCGATATGTTTTGAAATAGAAGACTCTGGAGCAGCTGAAAAAAAAAACATCAATGAAAAAAAGAAAACTACATTGATGACTGGACCAGTTTGGGACAGTTTAATATTTTGGCTATATAAATATACAATTATTACCTGCTACCAGCTTCGCGAATGCATCAGACAACAAATTTTCTCTGAATCTATCATCTACGCTGGTAAGTCGCTTTGTTGTGCGTAGACAGCACATTTCTTGAACCAGTCGAGCACCCCAAAGGCTGGTTTTTTCAGCCTTTGAATGGCCCCAGGCCTGCGTTGCATCCGTGCACGATAAATATTCCAAGCTTTTGAACCTGTAACGATTACATACATACATATAGTTTACATATTTACTTATTATAAACATTAAACTCACTGGCTAATTTGCAAAAGGCAGGCAATTATATGCTTGCACCTTTTGGTTCCGGCTTTGCAAGAACAGGCCAAGTCCCAAAGTTTGTTGTCGTCGGGTAATTTGAGCATAATTTCATGTGGTCTCTCCCCGGGGTGGGAGCTCTGCAGCACGAAACCTCTCGACTCAATTTTGGCTGCTGATCGACTGGTGTAGCCTAGGCACACAATATGCTGGGCCTCTAAGACCGCTAGTCCCTCGCGTATTGGTCGCACGGAGTCCCCAACATAATCAAGAATATCCAGCAGACTAATGTGGACCTCGATTTCGGGATGGGAATCTGAAATACAAAACATAATCCTCGACATAACCGCAATAATATCGATGCTTCAAAGAACGCATTATCATCAATTTTGAATGACATTACAATGAAGATTTATATATTATTATACAATTTGACAAATTTCTTACCTGTTTCATCCATGATTAATGATCGTTACTGAATGTTTTTGGCTTTATTCAGCGATTTATTTTTCAAAAACTGAAATTTCGACCGGTTGTCATAAGTTAATCACCATCAGCTAGTACTGATTCCCGACACTAGTAGCGCATAAGTTTCACTTGGATTCTACCATTGTTCTGAGTACCTCCCATCATTCGGGCCGCTGAAATCGGTCGACTACGGTAGCCCAGTTAAAATTATTCTCGATAACAAACTGACTGGAACAAGAAGAAGAGGGGCGCAATAAGCAATTATGTAGTAGACGACCTTCGCAATCAAAATGTCCAATGCAGAGTCAAATATCTCCAGTGGATTATTTGACAGCTTTTAAATCATACTTCAAAAACTTTACAGCTCACCTCCATGGGGATGATTAAATATTTATATTTGATTGATTAGGTAACACACAACTTAAAACAAAAATTTCAATCTATAATAGTTCCTAAACAAAAGAAGATTATTTACTCAAGCAACAACTGAAGCACTGCTTAAGGTCTTAAATTTTATTTCCCGACATTCATTAATTTTCGCTAACCTATCTCACCAAAGGAACACAATCACCATTAGAAAGTTAGTCCTTTCTATCGTAATTTTTCAACAGTGGGAATGTCATGGCAAAGGCTTGAAAATGTCCAAGCCCGACTCATTCTCATTCACCAGGCATCATAAAATGGGGAAATTAATGTGACAAAAACGTTGAAAGGCCATCAAGGAAACTTTCTTTTCTCTGCGGAGTTAAAGTGAATGAAAGCGAACGAGGCGAGTGTGAGTGAGCACGCTTTTATATTGTTTTTCTCGGAAGAAGAAGAAAAAACACATAAAGAAAAGGCGATGGAAGCACGAGCACAAAAGAAAAGGGACTTTTCTTTCCGCTTCTTTTGTCAACCACGTTACCTCGTTGCATAAAAGAAACATATTTTCTGTCACAAACGCAAAAGCCACCACCAGCAAGGAGTGGGAGGAGCTCTTTGTTGTAACTGGTTCCAGGACCTCGCTCCGGCAGAAAGAGGAATCGCAAAGAAATGGCGAATAAAAAACTATTCATATTAAATGTCCTATGGATTTTAATTGTAATTCTTGCGCCGAAAAAGAATGGGCTGTAACGATGGAGTAGAGAGAAAAAATAAAAGAGTACTTTGCTGGAGTTCTGCCGTTGCCTTCCGTCAGTGCCAAGGAGATAGTGAAGAAATGCAGGCTTTTTCTGTGAGGAATTCGCAAAGAAAGCGAACATCAGTTCGGAAAACTTATTTTCTCATTTATAAATATTCAAACAACGATGGGGGCTATAAAGAATGGGAAGGATTCCAACCATCCTTAGCCTTTTATCTTCCCGGACCAGCCAGCAGTTAAGGCTTTCGGTGTCTCCCAGAGCGGATGTTTGCAAGCTTTTCTCTGGCAATTGGAAGCTTTTTTCTTTAGCAATCGTTTAGAGGAGATTATAAATTTTCGTTTATCTCTCAACGTATACGTATATGGATCAAAGTACATAGTCAATTATTTCAAGTGTTTTGAAAGTTGGTTTTCCCTATATCAATTGCTGTAATTAAATTGATTATTGGGAAACCGTCAGCTACGATGAGACGTGACTTCCGTGTTCCAATCTTCTGGTGCAGGTGATACACACAAGGCTTGTGGTATTGCAATTTTTACGATCCTATATCTTCATCTGAGACCGGCCAGACAGAGGAGAGAAAACGATCCATTCATTTGAATATTCATATGAGAATATAAACTCGTTGCGATAAAATTGCCGCTATTTCCTTTGACTGAGTGGGATTAAACAGTAGGTCTTGGGATTAAGGTCATGAACGAATCTTAGTGTTTGGTGAGATAAAAGTGTTTATTCAAATATTTATTCTTGCCTTTCCAACAAAAGCAGCTGAACAAAGACTAAGGCTCCTAATTACAGGTAAATGAATCGTTTATTTTTGGCCAAACATGGATGCCGAAAAACTCAAATTTATCTTCGTTTTTATTTTCAGTTTTTCTTTTAATACTTCAGTTCAACAGCTACATTATAAATCTTGAAATGTGTATTTCATGAATTTTAAATTACTTTTAAAAAGAAAAGATCACATGCACTCCCGCTGAACTACTTTTTCATCACTTTAAGAGGCAATAAGCTCCACTGGGTGTTCCAATGTGTTTTCGTCCAAATGAAATCTGTAGGTCAAGTTTGTACATGAGAAGGAATGATGAGTTATTGACAAATCTTCAACAGTTTGATACCTTTCATTTATTTCAAATGTATTTAAGTATAGTTAATTGAATTTGAAAGTTATCTTGAGCTAAACAATCTGAATTAATACTTAAATCCGTTCATTAGAAATAGCCCATGTGCGAAATATTCGTAATACGCTAATAATTGGTAATGAATTTCAAAATGGCAAACTTTTGAACATTACAGTAATTTTTGTATAGTTATGATGCCTGCATAAAAATTCCTGACAATCCTGATGTATAAAAAAACACTTTTTTCCCGTGGAATTGTGGAATTTTTTAACGTTCAAAGTCCAACCTGTGTTCGAACTACTTCGGCAAAGTGTAAATCATTTGAGAACCTACTTGCCTGGAAAAGAACATTCTAAAAAACCATAATTACTAACTTATAAACATCTTAAACTGTGTGATATCGTTACAGGAACACGGAAATAACGCGCAAATTATAAAAACTATTATTATTCGTCAACAGGAGAAATGCCCACCCTAATGACATTCGTGTTTAACTTAAAACTAACATACATACATTATATTCTAAAACCTAGCAAACAGTGACTAACATAAAAAACGCCTCAAAGCACAATTGTTCGTTTTTCGTGATCAGGGCTGGCAAATATCATTTTCAATGAAAAATGACCTACGGTTTTTACCGAACTACGTTTGAAAACCTCATCGGGCGAGAAAACGATGATGGAGATTTTTCTATAAATCTCATCGAATGTTTCGTCATGACAGCACGTGACAGTGTTTTTGTCATCGCTATTACAAACACATTTATTGATATAATTGTAAATTTCCTAACAAAACTTGAAATAAAACATCCACTTTGTCGATTACATATTATTGCTTGGCTAATTTTAAGTATACTGTTTAGAAATTTGTAAAACAAAATCCAATGAAACAAAATTTCATGACTGCATGACGGTGTGAGAATGACAAGAAATCTCATGATAGTTCATTTCTTCTCGTGACAGTGAGATTTACTAGCTCTGCTCGTGACACATTAAAATCAAACACATGGTAGCACATGTTAAAAATACGGTACATGCATAGCATAGGTTCATTGAAGCCATAATTTGTTCGTGCAGGAGGACAGCTTAGAAACAGATGTGTTCGGAAGTTTCGGCGACGAATGTTTATATCCAGCAGGTTCAGCAGCGATGCACAATCAATGTTGCTTTGAAGAATATCTCCGATGAAGCATGCCTTTGACATGTTGCGTCTCGACTCGAGTGGTTCCAAGTGAATGAGCTTGCAGCGGCTTGTATAACTTGGCAAATTCATTGGATCCCTCCATCTAAGGTAACGAAGGGCGAATCGGATGACTTTCCGTTGAATGGCTTCTATACGTTGAGTTTCGTTCTGATAATATGGGGACCATACGACGAACGAGTATTCAAGGTAATAAACATCCTTGAACTTTTTGCCAAACGTTTTGACACAACGTACCCAACGTGGTCCTTGAAGGTTAATTTAGAGTCGATAAGGATCCCCAAGTCCTTTATCGTAGTATCACGTCGCATTTGTACACCTGCCGAGCCATAGTCAAATTGGAAGAGGGAGCATCTGGGGCAACAGGAAATTACCGAACATTTAGACACATTCGGAGACATTCGGTTGATACGACACCATTCAGCAAAGGTTTCCAACTGTTGCAAAAAAGATGCGTCCTCCGGAATCCTGATCGTGTAAAAAAGCTTCAAATCGTCGGCATACGAAAATTTCAGGCAATCCAGGATGAAATTAACATCATTCATGTACAGCAGAAATAAAAATGGCTCGAGATGGTTAACTTGGGGAACACCAGACCACACCATGAAAGGAGATGAAACGTGGTCTCCTATTCTGACGGACATCCTTCGTCCGGTCATAAAAAATCGGATCCAAAGAAGCAGACTGTCATTCATGCCTAGTTTGTCAAATTTAGCAACCGCAATTTTATGATCATTTTATCAAACGCTGCGGATAAGTCGGTGTAAATAGCATCTACTTGTTGACCGAGTTCGATGTTGGCGAATCACGTACGAAGTAAAGCAGGTCAAATTAGTTGTCGTCGAGCGTTAAACCGGGCATAAAACCGTGCTGGTCTGGCGAAATATAACGGCGGAAGTGGAGAAACATTTTACGAAAAACTATCTGCTCAAACAGCTTTGGAAGTAGAGCTCAGCGCAGCTATTCCTCGGTAGTTCGCAAAATTTCTCTTGCAGCCCTTCTTAATCATTGGAAAACATATGACTGTTTCCAGCAGTCCGGAAATAAACCAAGCGAGGGATGAAGAGAATACAGACGCTAGCGGTTTTGCCAATGGATCCAAACATCGTTTTAACACTAGAGCTGCTATGCCCTCTGAGCCAGTATTTCAGTTCCTGACCAGCGGAAACAACCATGTCATCGGTGACAACGAACTGGGACAAAGAACCGGTAAACCGAGGGACCTTTGAGGTGGCTGCATCTACATCCTGGAGATTGAGATGTTCACTGGTGAAAACGTTGCTGAATTGAGAGCGAAACATATTTGCGATACCTGGTATGGAGTCGGCATTAATCAGACCGTTGGTCATCGTAGAGGGTAGTCCGGATTCCGTTCGTTGGTCATTCACATAGCGCCAAAAACTTGTTGTTTTGTTTTTTAGGCGGCTTTGTAGACGATCTTGAAAGGCGTCGAACAAATGATTGTTGAGTTGCTTCAAGTCGGTATTCAACTTCATATATATCGCTCTCGTAGAGTCAGTGCGATACTTGTTGTGTTGCCGGAGAGCAGCTTGCTTCATTCTTTTGAGGTGATTGAGATTGGCATTAGACCAGGTTGGCTTAGGTGGGATACGGCTGAACTTGACGGGAACGAACTGGTCGATAGCGTATGATAGGATGCATGATATCGTTGTTGCAGCGAGGTTAGTGTCTAAGTCTCTAAGAACATCGTCCCGATCGACGTTTGTGAAGAAATCGTTCATTCCATCGAAATCAGCCTTACTGAAATCATAAGAAACGCTTTCAGACGTGTCACGAAAGCGTTGTTGAAGGCTTATTTCGATTTTCATTTGCACAGGTGGATGATGCCTACAGATTCTAACTAGTGGTGCAGGAGCTTGCCTATGGTGTCTATCACATCCACAGTCGATTATCTTTCAAACCCATATCCTGTATTATCGCTATAATTTCTAGTGTTAATGCACTTTTTAGACGTCCTGAGCGTGGATCGTCTTCAATGCTTGTAAATGGCTTGTAAATAAAGAATAAATCGACAGATCGAAACGAAATTTTGAATACGTTCTTATGAAAGAGGGAACATTAAAATGGCGTTGAAATTTTGGTTTTTCTACTGCTTTACAGAGGTCGTTTTCAAAACTTTTTGACTACCCTAGTATAAGAAGATCAGTTTCGAAAGCAACTCTCGATACAAATTCCTGGCGCGAGTTTTGGATTCCGTGTTTTGTTTGTCGTCTGATTTGATGCCTTCCAGATCTCTGCAAGAGGTGGTGGTCAGCACTTTTCATAGTTTTTTCGACAAATTATATAGAAACCTTCTTCATCATGGATCGAAACGTACGATCGACGCTTGAACAGATTCAACACCTTCCTTGCCTTTGCAGGATCCGCTATATTCAGTTTTCTGCCGATGCCTGACTGCCTCTGTGCCGTCTGGTCTCCTTGAATGACTCTACCACCCGGGACACATTCAAATTTTGGAATCCAAGGTGTTTTCCGATTGCCAATTTTCCATGGGTTCGTCCGCACTGACAAAACTACCCATGCAGCATCAATCATAGTAACCCAAGAGTCAGCAGACAAAATTTGACAGCTCTATCAGTCGAACTCTAACCGTGGTGGCAAAAACAGTGAAGGGTACGACCGTTCCGGCATCTACAAAATGTTGGCACTATTAAACAACAATCAGAGCATCGAAATTAAGCCCGGTTCCGGACGGCCAACGACCCTAAGCGACAAGAAGCTTCAAAGAATGCTGAAGAGGAAGACCGAAGGAAAAGTGGCTACATCGCTGCGTGCGCTTTTCCTGGAGGTCGGTTCAACCGGCCAAACAGTGAAAAAGTAACAGTGTAAAAGTAAGCTGGTTTCGGAGCTGCAGGCAATGACGCAGCAGCAGTGGCTGAATAAGATGGTCAACTCGATTTTCCCGACGAATCGCAACGTGGCGATGGTGACGGACGACATGATATATCTCACCCTGGATGGCAACTACGTATTTTACTTCCCCACGAAGGAAGTTAGCTGCGAGGTGAAGTTCATTTCACACGCCAAGTTCCCCAAGAGGGTGCTATTGTGGCTGACAATCAGCGAGAAGGGGATATCAAAGCCGCTCTTCTTTTTCTCCGGACTGGCCGTGGAAGGGGAAAATTCTAGTACGAAATTCCTGCCGGAAGTTGAGTCGCTCATCAAGAAAAACCATAAGGGCAAAGACGCGGTGTTCAGGCCTGATCTGGCGTCGGCCCACTACTTGAAGCGATTGTTGGAGGAGATGGAGCGGCAGAATACCGATGTAATACCCAAGTCGATGAACCCGCTCAACGTCCCCCAGCTGCGTCCCATCGAGAATTTCTGGGCCAACTTGAAGCGTAAGATTTACTTCAACAATTGTGTCGCGAAAACTGAGGAGGAATTGATAAATAAAACGAAGAAAGAACTCAAAAACATGCCTACACGCATGTTTTCGTCTGCCATGGCGAATGTTCCTTTTAACTGCCGGAAGGCCACTAGAAAGGGCGTAGAAGTTTGTTTTTCCAAGTAAGCTAAAATAATTACCTCTCATGGGAAATTTATCAAATATAATTATCTGGCTTAGCTTTTTTTTTTATCACCATCCGAAAAAAAAATGCATTTTTTTTAACACAAACGTTATCTCCAATCAGCTCAACGTTTTGTGATATAGTGGGCGGAATGTTATAATTTTTGATAACTCAATGCCGACGTTTTCCAAACACGGCAGATCTACAGGCTATCGTTGGAGACTCACCTGGTACCTCATAGCAAGATGCTTAGAGGTGGACCGGAAGATTTGATGAGCTTATTTACCTTACCAATCAGACCAAGGCCAGTGTGGCCTACGCTGTACAAAGAAGTTGTCTCCATTATAGTCGGTCTATGGCTGTACCTCGCCTCCCTGTCCGCGGAGACTTCGCTGGTCGCCTGCTATTTGATCGATCCACCTTGCTCGTTGCGCGCCTCTTCTTCTTGTACCCGTCGATTTGTTTTGAAGAACTATTTTAACAGGGCTGTCGTCCGACATTCTTACGACATGCCCAGTCCATCGTAGTCTACCGATTTTAGCGATGTGTACGATGGGCGGTTCTCCCAGCAATTCGTGGTTCATTCCCCTCCTTCACGTTCCGTCTTCCATCTGCCCTCCACCGTAGATTGAACGCAGCGCCTTTTATTCGAAGACACTTAAGGCGCGTTGGTCCTCCACTAGCAAAGTCCATGTTTCGTGGCCGTAGAGAACTACCGGTCTAATTAATGTCTTGTAGATGGTCAACTCTGTAGTTCAGCGAGCTTTGTTCGATCTCAGCATCCTTCAGAGTCCAAGGCACGATTGCCAGCCATAATGCGCCTTTGTATCTCTCTGCTGGTGTCGTTATTGGCGATCACCAAAGAGCCCAGATACACGAATTCCTCTACTATCTCGATTTCATCACCGTCGATCTGAACTCGTGGTAGGAGGCTAACATTGTCTTCTCGTGAGCCTCTTCCCTTCATGTATTTTGTTTCCAACGCATTAATCACAAGCTCAATCCTATCAGCTTCAGCCTGATGGACGTGTGATGATACCAATGGCCAATGGCAATGCAGCAAACCTCCTGCAGTACTTCGACGTGGTTGAAGTTCGTCGTAGGTTATCCTATCACAGCCAGGAAAGCACAGCAATTTGCAGTTCCAGGGTCCAAGTTTCCAATCGTAGTCCTTATTGCTTCGCCTAGGTCTTTGCCGATTATTCCGGTCCGTATTAACTTCTGTATTATTTGTAACATTAATTTTTTTTTTAAAGGCTGCCTATTTGGCCTTCCCCAACCCCCTTCCCCGCCGGAGGACTATATTGCACAGCACTGTTCAGGGGTTCCACGTTGACACGAGGACGATGATCAGCCGCTCATCAGGAGGCTAAAAATTGCAGCAGGATCTATTTTATACCTGCTGGTACGTGAAGTACCAATGGAATGCATAGTCCAGTCATTACACAGATAAAAAGAAGCACTGAATTTTTTGCGTTATCTAATGCACATAAAGGGAATGCTAGATTTGGCAGAACATAATGGGATATTTCATGTAAATTCAAGCCATATAACGCCTAAATCGAGCATGTTGTATGAAATATTGCAAACAATATCGTTGTTTACGCTCCTTTGGCTTGGAAATACACGAGGGGAAATTTTCCGCGCTGGTTAAAATTAATTATTTTTTCTGTGTACCAACCATAGTTAGTTATTTGAGATTTGATGAACTACCTCCCCCTTTTCCGATGATAGTTACCTTTATCCGATAAACTCGAATGGAAAAGCATTTGACGTGTGGCTTATTTTGAGTGTAAGTGTTTGCACAGTTTTTGAACAATTGTTAACCGATAACCGATGCGTTCCAACGAGAGTAATAAACGATGAAATCGAAACCGCGTGTTTTGTTTTGTCACTCTGTCTACTGTATATTGACTTTAAATTAAACCTATAATTTAGTAATTTAGTTCTGTCGAGTTGGTCGCGGCAAATTTCATTTGTGAATCGGCTGGCATATCAACGTTTAAAAGTGCCTAAACCAAATGGACAGCTTGTAATGATCACTTGAAGATGCGATGGGTGATCATTGTCCTGATATTCACAAATAAAGCACGTTGTAAAACGTTTTTTGGCTTCTATAACCAAACATGATGGAATAGAGTAAACGAGCAAAAACGTAATTCACTAATGCTTTGTCTTCCTTTTCCTATTCTCTTCCCTATCCTATAACCACGAGACCATAGACCAGCATAGGCCTTTGCCTAAAGTCAACTCTTCAAAACCAGAAGCACCGAGACGGCACAGAGCAATAAGGAAAGAACTATATAAACCCTAGCCAATTTTACTTTCAGCCAAATTTTCTATCATAAGGTGAGCAATCAAATGACCACTACAAAATTTACTGAATATCCACTACCTTATATATAACGGGGAAAAGAGGGATCATCAGGGCACCCAAGTAAAACGATTTGGATAGGGAGTATGGGACTGCCTCCTCCCTATTGTTAACATTTCGCGGAACGAGGGCGGGCTTTTTGATCCCATCTATTGGATTTATTCTGTCAATCGAGCGCTCGATTCTAGTGCTGTGGGTGTAAACTTGCTTTAGGAAAGAGATTATCTTCCCTATATTCGCGGGTATCGCGTAAGTGTCTCTGCTTACGGGTCCGTCAACACTTTCAGCCCTTCATACAGGAGCTTGATGATTAAAAACAACAATAGAATCCCGATCAAATCGTTTTTCAGATTATTCCACTGCTATGGAATATTTCCTTGCTACAATAGATGGTAGTGTTTCATCATAATCAATCGTTTTCACAGTTTTTGAAAGTTGGTGCGAACTTATTGATATGTAAGCCGCGCAAGTAAAAATATGTAAGCGACCTATGCGGAATGAGTTTGCCATAGTTAAAAACATCAAATTGAGTGAAATTGCCCCAGTTTACTTCCAAAAAATGACATTCAAGTTAATGATCTTTCGTTGATATGTAATATTCAGAGCAATTTTCAAAGCCCTGGACGATGCTCTGTAAATATGTAAAATAAAATTAAAAGCAAACTACAATGGTCCCAGAATAAAATGGAATCACCTGATTAAGAATTTGGCAAGTCTCTTTCTTGACGGTACTTCCCTGCTATACAGTATCCTCTACGACTTTATATCATTGTGCATTTAATTAACTTTTCCCTTTCAACACGTTACACGTACTCACCCGGGACTAATAAAACCCTAAACATACTCCTCTTATTAAAATTTCAACATAATCCTCTTCAGTTACCGTTGGCAGTTTACAACTACACGCTTTTAGCCCCACTTGCACAACACTCTCTGGCAGAAACTAATTTTGGAATCCTAATCCCACCACCACCGGCAACCGCACAAAGATAATGTGTATGCTCACCTTTGCTTCCGGAGACTGCATTAGAGGTTAGGTTATTTGTGAAAGCTCTTTCGCTCACCTCCCCTCCTATACCCACCGGTACCACAAACGGATTAGCTAAATCTTCAAAAATCTTTTTGCCTACCTTGCTTTCATCTAAATCCGATCGCACGTATTTACCTACCTACACTTGCAATTTAAAAAATACTCACTCAAGAAGCCTTCCGTTCCATTAGCACACTGAACCGGAGGAAAAAAGACTAAAATAACATGCACGACAAGATTAGAGACCGCAGCAGCTCGACTCAGAGATCATAAAGATAAGTGTCGTTTTAGCTTCGCCAGAATTCACTCAATTTGCTGGAGGGCATGCCTTCCAGCAAGTGCCTCGAACGCCTGTCGAACGAATGCGGGGGGGTTGCTACATCAAAAGAATGGGAGCAAGCAAAAAATACCCCGAAAGCAAATGTGATTCCAAACCATATGACCATATATAGGTACAGGCATAAAGGAACATTTTGGGAAATGGTTTCGACTTTTGCAAATTGAATGTGCCGTTTGCAGTGGGAGAATGCTGAATACAGCGTTTATGTCGGTAATGAATTCGGGGGGCATACAGGGGAAGATGGAGCATCAGCAGGGGAACAGAATTGATGTTTGATTCATGGAGCCTTAAAGTTTGTTTTCCAATTTAAAACAAAAATGCTTGATGTGATAGCAATGTTGTTGCAATATGTTTGAAAGGATAGAGTTTTTACTTAGAACACTGATGGACACCATCGTCAAAGATGTCAATTGTCAATACCAGTAATTATATAAGCAATTTGCTTATTACTCAAATCGTTGTTTTCCACCCTTAGGCAGAAGAAAGAAAACTAATTAAAGAGTGTTACGATCAAAATTTGGTCGACTTAAACTTGACGCATTTCCTTTCATCGGCCATTGAAAATTTTAGCTTTCTCCTCATTTTGAAGATGTGTGCGTGTAGCATCATGCCTCTATTTTGATTTTGAGATTAACACTTCAGTTATCAAAATGTCGTCGAAGGAAAAGAAGCAACGCTTCAAAATTTTGCACGTGCATGGCGAAAATTCAAACCTCACTCTATTGGGCCATCGTCAAGCGGAACTTTAAGAAGACTCAAGAAGCTGTTGTGAGCGAGAAACAGTTCAAGGCAAACTAACGTTCTGCGGCGAATACAGTGGACAAGGAGAGGTGTGAATGTAGTTCGTCTCCACGCAGTGCACTTTGAAACGTTAAGCTCCTCAACGGCTAAACGAACTACGGAGAGAGCGTCCTACGACGCATTGGGGCGGATGTCAGTAAAACCCCAATTATGGCAACTGGCTGCGAAAGGAATAACTAGTAGTACCGTTGTATTCAAGCTGGCGCCTATGTCGTCTCTCTCAGTACTACCGGGTTACACCGAGTAGGAAATGGCGAGGTTCCCGCGGCACAGGTCGTCTCCGTCCCATTAAAACCCTTGCAGGCCTCCAGTATGTTCCATTCTCCACAGCCCGACCTCGCCAGTCGGGCGGGAGTAGGCTCAGATGACCCTATACCTGTCTTACGCTGATCCGGATCTGAACACGGTTCCCCATTAAGGGCCGTGTCAATAGACAACCATGGGATCACAATAGCGACTACTCCACGTGGGCTTGGAAAGCGGCTGGATGGGGAACCCAACAACATGGAGGAAACGAAGAAAACCGAGGAGATAGCGAATCCGTTCGCTAAAGGCGGCCTATGGAGGTCTCCACAGCGTAGAATGGTGGAATCAGGCGTGAGTGACACGTGTGGTAGTGCTACGGCATCGGAAGCAGGTGTTACCAAGCTAGGTGTGGCCATGGGTGGGCCAGGGCTCATCCGAGCCATAGATAGGATGCGGGAAGCCCTTCCTAAGGTGATGGAGGTGTCTGAGCAATTGGACGCGATTATCGACTTCACGACTTCAGCAATATTGCAAAGGACCTCAAATTGAGCCTTCTGAGGCTGTGCATGACAGTGCAGGCTGCATGCAAGGATAGGGAAAAGCTGGAGGCCAAGCTCTAGCCGAGCAAAGTGCCAAAGAGTTGGCAAGGCTGAGTAGCTACGGAAAGGGCAAGACATAGCCTTCGAACGCAGACACAGCTGGGACCTCGAAGAGGGCTGAGGCAATCCCCGGGTGAAACGGCACCTGGTGCTTCAAGAAGCGCATCGTGTCGGATGCCCCAGAAGGGAAACAAACCTATGCGAAAGTGGTGGCGGGGTCCGAGGGTCCATCCTCGCGGCCAGCTTCGGCTGCCCGTAAAGGAGAGGCCCCGGCGCCAAGCCCAGCGCGAAAGGCGTGACACCCAGCTCGCGTGTTGTCTCAAGCGCCGGAGGGCGCCTGAACGGCAAGGTCCCAACGACAACAGCTATAACCAGCACGGAAGCAGACGCTAGTGCAATGGCGAGTGACGACCCCAGGCGTGACAGGAAAGCCACTGGAACAAGGTCCGAAAAAGGAAGTAAGACTCAAAAGAAAAAGATATGCGACAGGTGGCCCACAAGCGTAACCGTGGAGAGGCCCTCATCGTCAAGACCGATGCGTCTAAGTACTCGGAGGTCTTGAAAGCGATGCGCGGGGACGCTAAACTGGCAGGCTTAGGCGCCGACATGCGGATTATACGCCGTACCTGCACCGGCGAGATGCTCTTTGAGCTTAAAATGGCGACAACGCTAAAGGGCCCAGCGTATAGAGACCTGGCAAGGCAGGCCTTAGGTGAGGGTGTGGAGATGCGCGCCCTCGTCTCGTAGGTGACGATCTAGTGTGAGAACCTGGATGAGATCACCGAGGCAGACGAGATCTCCACTACACTCAAGGAATAGTGCAAGGTCGAGGTTGCTGCGGCAGACATACGTCTGAGGAAGGGTCCACTCGGGACCCAAGTAGCAACCATGAGGGTAGCGGCAATCGACGCGGACGCGGCGTTGAAAGTGGCGAAGGTGAAGGTGGGATGACCAACATGTGCAGAAGGTGTGGCAGCACTAGCCACAAGGCGCGGGATTGCAAAGGTCCCCCCAAATGCTTGATGTGCGCCGGGAAACCGGACGATAAGCACGTCATGGGGGGGGGGGCAATTGCCCGGCCGCTAAGGGTATACCAACGAGCCAACCGTAATGCAGGTAACCCAACTAAACCTGAACCATTGTGAGGCCGCCCAGCAACTGCTGTGTCAAACAGTTCGCGAGTCGGCATCGGATATCGCCATAATTTCCGACCCATACCGCATCACAGCCGGCAACGGAAACTGGTTTGCGGACAGGTCCAATATGGCGGCCTTATGGACGACGGGCAAGTAACCGGTTCACAAATGAAGGCTTTGCGGTTGTAAAAGTGAATGGAGTGTTCTTCTGCAGCTGCTACGCACCGCCAAGATGGTCGATCGAACAGTTTTCCAATATGCTCGATCGGATGACAACGGAGCTAACTGGCCTGACCCCGTTTGTAATAGTGGGGGACTTCAACGCTTGGGCGCTCGAGTGGGGGAGCCGCCTTATCAACCCTAGGGGCCAAATTCTTCTGGATGCCTTGGCTAGGCTCAACGTAGACCTAACCAATGTGGGTACCAAGAGTACTTACCATAGAAACGGAGTGGAATCGATCATTGATATAACATTCAGCAGTCCTGGGCTGATAAGCAATTGGAGGGTGAATGATGGCTACACCCATAGCGACCACTTGGCGGTTCGATATTGTATCGTCCACAATACAAGGCAGCGTGCGGAAGGAGGAGCATCCAATCCATTCACCCGTAGATGTAGAGACTTTTAAAGAGGCGCTTGAGAGGGAACGGAATTTACGCGAAACCCAGGAACCTTGCGGCGAACGACTCGTTATGACACTTACACGAGCGTGCGATGCGACCATGCCGAGGGAAGTCAAACCGAGGAATGGAAGATCGCCGGTGTATTGGTGGACGGAGTCGATTGCCGACCTCCGAAGAACATGCCTCCACGCAAGACGGAGGGTGCAAAGAGCGCGGTCAGACGCCGAGAGAATCGAGCGTAGAGGGGCGCTAGTCACCGCAAAGGCAGATAAAGGGCGCACTAAAGGCCAGCAAGCGAGCCTGCTTCAAGGGTCTGTGTCAGAGGGCCAATGTGAATCCGTGGGGTGACGCCTATCGGGTAGTAATGGCCAAAACCAGAGGATCGGCGGCTCCAACCGAACGTTCATCAGAGCTGCTGCAGGTGATAGTTGGGGGACTCTTTCCGAGCCACGACCCGAGTCCATGGCCCCCCGCCGCCGTAGATTTGTCCCATGACCAGCGTTCTAGTATCCCAGACCCATAGCGACGGAAAGGTGGACGGCTTCGCCAAACACCCGTGACCACGTGGGCATTGATAACGGCACAACGGGGGCCGGCGACGAGGCGACGGTGACGAATGATGAACTCATTGCGATAGCAAAGTCGCTAAAGGTGAACAAAGCGCCGGGACCGGATGGTAACCCGAACCTGGCCATCAAGACAGCTATCTTGCTGGATCCCGAAACGTTCAGGATGGTGATGCAAAAGTGTCTGGACGAGGCCGTCTTCTCGGACGCCTGGAAAATTCAGAACCTTGTGTTGCTACGAAAGACAGGGAAGCCACCAGGAGATTCATCGGCATATAGATCCTAGGTCCGGTGCTAAGGAACACGATGTACGACGAGGTACTGCGGCTTGAGTTCCCGAGCGGAGTAAAGATTGTCGGGTTCGCAGACGACATCACCCTAGAGATATGTGGTGAATCCATCGAAGAGGTCGAGTTAACGGCCTCACACTCCATTGGCATTGTGGAGAGATGGAAGTGCTCCAGGCAATTGGAGCTAGCCCACCATAAGAGTGAGGTCACGGTGGTGAATAATAGGAAATCGGAGCAACATGCGACGATCAGTGCAGGTAACTGCACAGTAGAATCGAAAAGTTTCTTGAGGTATCTTGGGGTTATGATCGACGATAAGATGTCCTTTGTCAGTCACGTCGATTACGCTTGCAAGAAAGCCTCAATGGCTATGTCGGCGTTATCCCGCATGATGTCGAATAGCTCGGCGGTGCAAGGGAGTAAGCGTAAACTCCTGGCCAGCGTCGCCCTGTCCATACTTAGGTACGGCGGGCCGGCATGGATCACCGCCTTGAGTACCAAGAGCTACGCAAGTAAGCTACAGAGTATGCACATGCTTATGTGCCTAAGAGTGGTTTGTGCTTACCGAACGGTATCACGCGACGCAGTCTGCGTCCTAGCGGGGATGATGCCAATAGGCATGGTCATAAAAGAGGACGTAGAGTGCTTCGAACAACGTGGAACAAGAGGTATTCGGAAGACCACTAGAGCCGTATCCATGGTTAAGTGGCAAAGGGAATGGAATAACTCCACCAAAGGTCGGTGGACCCACCGACCAATCCCGGAATTAACCGGGTGGGTCGGTAGGCGACACGGGGAGGTGAACTTCCACTTAACGCAGATATTGTCAGACCACGACTGTTTTAGACAATACCTGCATAAATATGGGCATGCACAGTCCTCCGCATGCAGCGAGTGCGCGGGAGTCGAGGAAACTGCGGAACATGTGTTCTTCGCATGTCCTCGCTTCGACGGCGCGAGATCAGGCATGTTTGCCGTAAGTGGTCATGACACGACTCCGACAATTTGGTACCGAGTTTGTGCCAGGACCGGGACGTCTGGGACGCAGTATACGTGGCAGCCTCCCAGATCGTCCTTGATCTCCAACAAAAATGGCGAAACGACCATAGGCAGGTCGCAGGGACCACCTAACTACTAAAGCCATAAGTAGTTAGACATAGTGGATGCTGAATAAGCACAAAGAGCCCCCTCCCCGAGCTAATACCGAAAGGTGGTTCCGGGGAGGGTCCAGGGCTTAAGGCACGGGTGGGTTTTTAGTGGGTCGAGGAGTTTGCACCCTCATCCCCACACCCTGAGTTCTTCAGGTGTCTCGTTGCAGATTTTCCATCCCGTTAAAAAAAAAGTGGACAAGGAGACTATACACAATCTTATGGCAGGTGTAAAACGAAAGACTCGGCAATCTACATTCGGTAAAAAGGAAGTTTTGCTGAATATTTCTCTTGTATTCTGTATTAACTGAACTTGAATAAGAAAAACAATTTGACTTATTAATTAAAATTTTGATCGGCTCACACACATTACTGTTTGACCAGATTTTGATCGGAACACCCTGTACAAGAAAGTGTCATTTTATAGCTATGGCATCAATAGTGTTGAATTCAATCCTTGACTGACGAGCAACTATCGTTAGTTTTTCACTTAAAAACTCCATCACTGCCAACTCTTTGAGGTACAAAACCGGTCAGAACATGCAGAAGTAACTTGAATCTGACTATTCCCTGCGCTGCACCCGGAACACAAAGGAATAAATCGCTACCACCTAACAAGCGATTTGTCAGGGTAAAAAGTGTTACCCTTTTGTAAATACTAGCTCTGTTGGTAAAACACCGCCATGACACAACACAGTGAGAAACTTTGTCCTCGCGTCAAGACTCATTTACCGACTTTGGCGTTGCTTCCTTCGACGAAGACGTAGACCACGACAGGGACGACACCATCGCAATGAGTTACACTAATCTCTCTTTCGGAAGAAAACTTCGGCCAACTAAACTAACCAGCAAACCAAAACTCCGAACGGCAAAGCTCATTCGCTCCGCTCATCATGGTCCAATGCAGTCTTAATCTATTACCGAAACTTTCATTGCAATCCGGTGTGAATTACAGCTCTTTTCCTCAGGCCAAAGCGGAACGCATCGACCGGGAGAAAGACAAGCAAAAGTCACTCTGAAAATTTTCAACTGAACTGGCTTGCCAGCAGTTATTTATGTTCCCTATTGTTTGCACTCTTAAACAAAACTGAGTGCACGTTTGTTGCCTTCATGATGAATCCGACCATGGTGGTTAGCACAAATTTGACCACTCTTGTCTTCTACATACACTGAAAACTAATTTCAACACAACATTAAATAAAAACATTTTTCCCATCCACTCAACACACGGAGATGATGATTTCTTTCCCTAAGGTATGACGCGGTCGTGAGAAGTGCTAAAACGTTGAAAGCAAACCATCATGTAAAACTAGTCCCCCCTCTCTTCTGCGTACGAAGCTAAGCCATAAAACTTCCGACCATGAACAAATATAAAACGAAATGAATCTTGATTTAATCCTGTCCGTAGAGTTGTTTTTGTTTTCCTCTACCTTTGGTTTATGAGCAATACTTACTCCTAGTTCCTTTCCTCCCCCAGACTGACTGGATGTAATGGAGATAGTTCATATCTTCCTAGCCATTCGTCATCAACGAACGTGAGAATGACTACACCTTGCTGCTGCTGCTGCTTCTGCAGACTAACGACATCTTTTCTTGTGCAATCTCGGAGCGTACCTGTACCTGGCAATTGTTTCCCAGAATACGAGACACTTGCCACCTTGCAAATTTGGAGTTGGGCTAACCACGGAAACAACTTTTACCTCCTTACCGCCTCAACACCGCCCCTGGAGCAAACTTTTGCAATGAGAAGTGCAATGTTCATCAGCACTGACACCGCCGCACTACCTTCGCATAGAAGTACTAGTGCAAATTTATTCATTTAGATAATTAAAATTAGATTATTTTCAAGTGTAATTTGTTTTACTTTTCAAAGTTTTAATCCTATTTTCAGAGCGTGTAGTCTGGTTTTTCAGAGAATCGGTGTGCGTCAGCGCCTGCAAGTGAGAGCCAGTAGAATGGTCAGGCGATCTCTGGAATCCGTAGAACCAACTACGTGTGTTTATTTGTTGTGTCAACTAGGTGGTCCCGTTAGCTGTGGTAATTAAGATGAAAAAGGACACAATGATAAGAAAGATGCAGTGTGGGTCGGTCTTCGAATATCCTCCATAGCGCTAGAAAAGCTTTTCTGGGAATTAACGGAACGCAGAGTTGGTTGCTTCACATAGCCAACACAGCTCAAAGAAGTAGTGTAAGTTTCTGTTCAATATTATGCACATAACTGGAGCTTTACAAAACATACAAATTAGAAATATTAATCGTGTAAAGTTCTCAGACAATGTTGTATGCAACAGCCCTGAAATGTTTCGATATGTCGCTGAAAGGTTTGACAATCGACCTTGCTTGTCAGATCTAACCTCCATTATTTATATTATTCTTTTATCGGCAATGAACTTCTTATAACGTTAGCGTTAATAACTTTTTTTCTTTACGCTTCTCATTTCGTTACAATTTTTTTAGAGCTCAAATAAACTCCACATTTTGTGGTGAATTTAACCATGTGGAACAATTAGGAGCCGTTTTGGCAACTCTGTAAAGTGATGGAATCAGGGCCCTGACGGATAACCATTTTCGTATAGCCATCATCTCTAATATCAAAACGTCATAAGATTCATTGTTTGTAAACAATACTGGTGGTCTATTTAACCCGTATAAAAAAACGTCAGAGGGGCCTTATTCAAAAAACGCCCGTAATATGTTGCATACTGTCAAACGCTTGTAAACAGGAGAGGGTTGCCAGGCCTTCTGAATGAAATGATTTTCGTTGTGGAATTCAAAACGTTTTCAATTTTAATACGCAAAGAAACGTTAAAAAAATGATTCTTTCTCCAGGTTTGATTTGTTTGTTCGGTTTGCCATTAAGTGAAGGTAATTCAATATATAATTTATTATTCATATTCTTTATGCATATCACTATTTCGAGGTGTTGATGTTATTTACACAAGCAGTCACAAAGAGAGGATAGCACTGACACGGGTGTCTGGTTAATCCAGTTAAGTTTATCAGAGAGAGGAGCATTTAAGGGTAAGTTGATTGAAGTTTCAGTTTTATTTACTCTACCTGGAATTCGAGTACACATTCAAAAATTCGTTTTTTCTTTTCCTCTTCAACCGAATGATGGTTGAAGAGCTTGCTGTCTCTGAAATTGGAACATGAACTAGATTCAAAGATATAGAGGCCAATTATAGAAGTCGAGTCGACCGTCCCTTTTCTCAACAGGTCGATTAAGCTATTACAAATGTCGAGATCGACGAAATTTTGTCTGAAGTTTTAGTTGTAGATTAGGTAGGTTATCAAATTTTAACAAACAATGCCCCAAAGGCTGAACTAAGAATTTAATGTAAAAAACATAACACACTAAACACACCAAACACAGAAAATTAAAAATTAAACAAAGCTGAAGAGCCCATTGGGCTGAAACACTTAAAATGTTAAAATTAGTATGTAAGACAATTGAATTGGAAATATAAAACATGTTAAGTAAGTAAAAAAGACGAAATTTTGTCGAGTTGATCCATTCAATCGTCTGCTTGGAAACTAGCGACTGATCTGTCACATTTTGTCGAGTAAGAGTTTGTTAGGACACGCGTTATTGCTAGGGCTCAATTTAAATCATTTTCTGGACATTCGTGGCCCCATGGGAACTGGCTCCAGAGTAACTGTTGCAAGATCAAGTTATCGGATTGTTATATGGCAGTCACACGCATTGCTGTGTTTTCATTCCACGACTTTTAGTATTACTGGGATTTTATTACATTATTTATCATTATTGTTTTCTATTGAAATATTTTATAAGCATACCGTTTTTGGGACAAGGTTACGAAAATTCTGTTTTTCTGGAAGCAAATGCTGTCCATCAGCCATATGAGACGAGTGACAAAAAGTGATTGGGTTCATGAATCCAAAGTTACTAAAATATTCCAAATCGGTCAGAAATTTCTATAGTAATGGTCATTTTATTTATTTCTTTATTTATCTTTTTTAACTAGAAATTTGAAGAAAAATTAGTATTTTCCATTTAATTCCAACTACCTTTGCTTATCCTGACAGATACGCGTAGTTCGTCTACAATGTGCAGACTCTTCAGTGTCTTGCACTAATAACTCTGACTATACTTTTTTTAGTTTTTTGGTCGTGTTTCCTGTCGGCCTTTAACAAAAATAAAAAAGTAGAAGCCACTCATCGAAAAAATCTTCTCTGAAGGTCAGTCAGAAACTTTTCAGAAGTAAAGTTCAACCGAAATAACCCATCATATTCAGGACCCAGATGTTCAGGAGAGAACTTATTCGATAATCAGAAGAGTACTCAGAAAGATGGAACTTTCCAGAAGTACAGGAAAAACCCCCAAACTTCTCCAGGAAGAAACTAGATTAGATTAGATTAGATTATTGAGCTTTTCAGCCTCGGCTTAAGGAAGAAACTAACCAGGGTTGGTACTACCTATAATTTCCCAAAAATCAGGAACAAATTTCCACAAACCTCATAACGATACGTCCTAGAAGTTAAGGAGAGAACCCGACAAAGACTTCCCAGAAGTTCCAGAAGAAACTTTCTAAAATATTAGTAGGAACTTCTCTGAAGTGCTAGAGAGCTTTCTCCATGCTCAAAAAAGAACAATTCAGAATTTCATAATGAGGATTTCTCAACGTTCAGGTAGAAACATTTCATAGAAAAGAAAGAAACTTTCCAGAAGCATTGAGGGTACTTTCTTGTAGTTTGAGCAAGAATTTTCCAATAGTTGAGCAACAAATTCCCCTGAAGTTCAGGAGAAAACTTCGCAAAAGTTCGAAAGAGGACTTTTTAAATGGTCTGAAAGAAACTTCTAACAAAATTAAGGGAATTTTCCTAAACATTGTGGAGCGGACTTTACCAAAGTTTCAACACAATTTTCTTCGGAGTTTGAGATGGGGCCTTTCAGAAGTTTAGAAAGAATAAAAACTTGAAAAAAACCGATCCCCGCTTCTTAGGAAGAAACTTACCAGAGAGGGTAACCTGTAAGTTGAAGAAGGATTTTCTAAAAAAATCACGAAACAACTCCACTAAAGTTCACGATAGGACTTCCCAAAAGTTCCGAGGGAAACTTCCCAAAATTTTTGGTTGGAACTACCCAGAAGTGCTAGAGAGCTTCCCCAAGTTCAGAATCGAACATTCCAGAATTTCAGACCAATACTTTCTAGATGTTCAGAAATTCCCAGAAGTTCACGTAAATACTTCTGAGAAAATCAGGAAGAAAATTTCCAGAAGTATAGGGGGAACGTCCTAGTAGTTCAAGCAGGAGTTCCTCTGAAGTTCAGCATCAAACTTCCCCGTACTTCAGGTGAATACATCCCTGATGTTCAAAAGAGGACTCCTCAGTCTCCTCAGACTCCTTCCAACGAGTTTAAGAGAATTTTCCAAGAAATTCTGGAAAGAACTATCCTATCCTGGAAAGAACTATCCTAGAGTTACTTTTAAGAAAGTAACTTACCAAATGGTTCTGTTCAGTCAAATATTTACCAAAAGTTTCTAAAAAATTGTGTTGGGTTGTTTTTTGTGAATTTTCAAAATAATCAGGAGCGATTGCCAAGAAGTTAATTCAGAACGAAACTTCCCATAATTTTAGCAAAGAGCTCTGCAGAAGATCAGGAGAGAGCTTCCCTGAAATTCAACAGATAATCACTGACAAACCGATGAACCAGTCTGCACAAAAATCATTTATATGACCATAATTATATTCTTTGCTCAAGGACACCATGTTAAAAAATGGTAAACACCATCTTCCCAACCGTTTGCATCGTACTATGAGGACACAATTTAGGAATTTAAATTCAATGCATACATATGAAAGACAAATTTCTGCATAACTCGAGAACTAATCAAGCAAATGGAATCAAATTAGGCATGTGAAGGTTTTTGAAGTAGAGAAATGTTTTTATGGTGGTTTGAGATTTCTTCGCCCTCTGAAAGGGAGGGGGAGGGGGCTCTCATACAAATGAAATACAAATTTCAGCATAACTCAACAATTAATCAAGCAAATGGAACCAAATTAGGCATCTGTGGTTTTTTGGAGGCAGGAAGTGTTTCTATGGTGTTTCGAGACCCCTCTCCTATCAGGAATCGATGGCTCTCATACAAATGAAACATAATTTTTCTTGCATACCTGGAGAACTAATCAATCAAATAGAACCAAATTTGGCATGTGGAGGTTTTCAAAGGCGAGAAATGTTTCTACGGTAGTTTGAAACCCTTCTCCTCTTTGGAAGGGAGGGGCTGTCTCATACAAATGAAACACAAATTTCAGGTCTTTCGTTTAACACCTGCCATAAGATTGTGTACAGTCGCCTTGTACACTTCAATCGCCGCAGAATGCCAGTTTGCCTTGAACTGTTTCTCGCTTACAACAGCTTTTTGAGTCTTCTTAAGGTTCCGCTTGACGATGCCCTAATATTGTTCGATTGGGTGAAGTTCTGCCGTGTTGAGGGGGTTCTTGTCCTTGGGCACCACTTGAACGTTGTTGGCAGCATACCACTCCATGGCCTTTTTTGCTCTTCAAGCCACAGGTACAGATGGCCTGCCACACCAGATATTTCTTCGCGAACTTTGACAGCTTAAAAATATCTACCACTTTCTCCGTCCGGTTGCCGTAAAAAAATCCTGTCCAGGAAGCTGTTCTAAGTCTGCCTTGACGTAAGTTTCATCGTCCTGTACCACGCAATCCAGCTTCGTCAGGATTGTCGTGTAGAACTTTCGCGATCGAGCTTTGGCCGACGTGTTGTTTATCGTCGCGATTTGGTCACCACTTTCTCGTAAGTCGACAGTCCAGCTCGTTTTTTAGCTCTATCCACGGTTGAAGGCGCCACTCCCAGCTTCTTTGCGGCAAAAAAAAAAGAAAAAAAGCAAAGGTTGGGGTTCCGCTCGAAACAGCGGGAAACTCTTTTTGCAGTCGCTATGGCCTCCGGCTTTTGATTACTCCTCGATCCAACTTTCCTGGTTGTTGACAAACGTTCAACAAGCACTTTTAATACGTTGGTAGCAGTTGATTTAAGGGTAAGGCCACTGTAACGGCCCAAAAAAAGGTTTTTTCACCAATTTTTTGCTCCCGAAATTGAAGGTATTTGAAAAAAACTTTTTAATGGTGTTATCGGACGTACATTAACCTTTATTATCAAATTTTTTAACAGTAAAAAACAAAATGGCGGTTCCTCAGCTATCTTCCCGGGACATGTTTTGCTTCCAGGGCTCCGCGGCACGCAGCACCACTGGTGCACTTTTTGAGTCTAGAACAAAAAAAAAACCATTAATCTAGAGGCTTTTTTTTTGCACCGATATTTCAGCACGGTCAATATTGGGTGAAATAGGGAAATTCTCATGTTGGTGCGTCAACTTTGACGCCAGCTGTAGTCCAAACCACTTTGATGGAAACAGTTCAAATTTCGTCCACATTATTTTCTATGTATATTTTGGCTATTGAGAAATTTAAAGTATGTTATCTAAATTTTTCACATATATACGGATTTTTTGAAATTGGTATGTCCAAAAATGACTTTTTTCACATATGTTATGAAGACTTGAAATTTATGAATCTGATCAACATAAAATTTTGACCACACAAGATCTATACATTGTTTATAGTGTTGTGTAAGTTTCAACAAAAAATATTGATAATTGACAAAGTTACAGTAATTTGAAAATGGCGCTTTTTGGAAGCAAAATTTTGTTCGGCTTTTTTTTTGCTACTGAGTGTATCTGCCATGACTTCACAGTGCGCAGTATACCATGTCGCCAGGTCGTATCACATGCCCTCGTCAGATTCAAGGAAGCAATCATGCCGTGTTCGTCTACTGTTGGTAGTAATCTTTCCAACTCCGCAAAATAACTTTCAGTACCATACTCGACACGAAAAGCATGTTGGCGTTTGTCAAGTGGACGGCTTACTTGAGTCAAGTTCAGTGTAAAGTGTCACCAATAAACAAAAAAAAAAGAGAGTATAAATTAATTTTGATGCAGAAAACAATGAACTGATTGGTGAGTCAAAAGTTCGATTTCTTAGTATGAACTAGAACTTATGTTCAGTGTAGACTACACCGGAAATCGAACCCAGCCACTTCCAACGTGATGTTGTTTTGAAGATTCACTTCTTCCGACTGAGCTAAATGGTGTAACACAGCAGAATTGCATCACGGAAAAAAAAAACACTGTAGAAAATTAGCTAGTTGACCCATTGGTAGGCTTTTGGCATATTTACTTCATTAAACTACCATAAACCGTACGCTCGCGCCTTACGCTTAACTCCATTCATTCGGTTTCCAAGTATTCATTTAGTTTTATTGCAGTCGTATAGCCCTCCTCCCGGTTTGGTGATAATACTACATTCAAAACTGGTTTGTCCACCAACACCACCTCTATGCATCTTTAAAGCCGAAATGTGTACAAAGTGGCCTACTCTATAGACGGGTGTGAAATTAAATTAATAAAACCTTTACAATACCATAAATATTTTGAAAATGTTCTAGAGAAGGATGTTATGAGCACTTCAGAACCTTCATAAAACCTATTGGCTGCCATCAAAGCCAGCATAGAGCCCAATGGCCACAGCTGTCAGACTTCACGATGGTTGGTTTTTGTTGTTCTATTTTGTTTGATTCATTTAACAGTAAATAATGTCTAGGAAAAAAATTCGAGTGTTGCGGGGAATTTTGTTTGATAGCAAAATATCCAACACAAATTATTTTTTTTACAACCTATCATAATCCATATCATATGCGCATTTAATTTTGTGGTGAATATTGGCAAGATAAGAGCCGAAAATTAATGCGCCTCGGAGGTTATGCGAGTTTACAACAACAAAAACAAAATTGAAACATATATATTTGATTAACTAATCATGAATTTCCTGAACATTTATGGAATTTAATAAGGTAGGAGAAAACTTCCCCCAAGATCGGAAACTTTCCAGAATTTCAGAAAACGTCCCAGATAAACAGAAAACTGGATTTTTTGTGTATTTTAAAAGTTTAGGAAACATTCAACGGATTTTTCCATAAGCTTCCTAGAACTTCAGGGATCTTTCCAAGTGATCGAGAAACTTTCAAATCGTTCCGAACACATCCCAAAAGTTCAAGGTATTTAAGTTTTAAGAAGAACTTAAACTTCTTACTACTCCATAATTTTACGAACTAAACCAAAACAATAATAAAGAAACCAACTACTTTTTAATCAATTTTATAGAATTTCCACCTATTCACAATCTTGGAGATCAAAAAAGTTCTTGTACGGTTTAACAACATCTCGGTAATGCTAACTATTTCACAAAAAGTCCACGGTATCCAAAATTTTTTTTTCAATTTCTCGTAAGTTATTTAAATATGTGTGATATTCTGCTTTTTATCAATATGTACCTGCTGGAAGTTAAAACAACTTCTGGGAAGCGAAATCTAATTTTCTAAGTTCCCGTCATTTCCAGAAAGTTGGGTCATGGATGATCGGAAATCTTTTTGAAGTTCATCCAAGTTTCCAGAAACTTTAAAAATTTCGGCAATTCAATGAACTTCTCTAAAGTTTCACTATTTGGACGTCGCGTCTTCCGTTAGCACAAGCAACAAAAAATATAGTCAAACTTCATTATTATCTGGAAACTTCCAATTAATTTATTCAACTGCCGAGAAGTTTAATAAACTTCTGGCTTGTTCATTATAGATGTTTCCATCCAATTTTCATAGATATTCCGAAGTTCATTAAGTTAAATTTTTAAAGAGTGCGTTCAGTAAGAAACTTAGAAGCTTATATAAGTTCTGAAATGATGCAAAATAGATCCAGTATAAAACAAAATTTACAAACACCAACGAAGCAGCGATGTTTTTGCGTTTGGTCTACACAAATAAATCCAAACCACGATTTGAACCACCGTTAAAGATGCCCTTAGAAGATCTGGCTACACGGCTGTAACTGGTGAGGCCAAAAATGAACTTATCTTTCATGTGGTGGCGAATGTGTTTGAAGTTTGGCGAATTGCGTTTGTAAGGGTGTTAACACATGGTGAAAGAAGAATTTGGGCAGCTGTGTTCAATGCCGTCTGACGTTGTTTACCGGATTCCAGAGAAACGAAAATGGTTTGGACAAATTTTGGCTAGATTCAAGAAGGAGCTATCAAATTTGACAACATTTGATTGAAAATTGGCTCATCTTGTCACACAAAAATTGCAGTATTTTAAATAAATGGAAAGTGTCTGGTGGTAAATCAAACTGGATAAAGTTTGGGAACTCAGAGAATTAGCTACAAGTAAATTAATTTAACTCATCATTAACAATCGGGAAAATAAGGCAAAAATGCGGGAAAAATTCGGGAAAAATGCGGGAATATTAAGATTGTGTGGCCACCCTGAATAAATATACAACAAAAAAATACTCCTAATTACTTCTACCCAAATTTTTAAGAAAAAATACCCAATGGGTAATTTTTTGCAACGTTTTTTCCGTGATGCAATTTGATGTGGGACACCCTTTAATGGAGGACCCAGCAACATTGAATTCATTAAGCTAGTTATTGTCTTGCTAGATTGGTATTGAACTTTGAGAATACTTCGGACATGCCTCTGAGAAAAAAATAAACATAAAAATTTGATTTGCTTTGTCAATTATTCGCACGCTTTTTAAAGTACAAGTAAGTTAGTTCAACTTAAGGTCGGTATTGTGTTCGAAAGAAATTTCTATTTCCATCCCAAACCCGTGTTAAAGAATTTACCGAAACGGAAAAGTAGAGAATCGAAAAGAAATTTCTGCAGCAGTATCCACCTGAAAGAACGAAAAATAAAATTGGAATTTGTAAGGTTTTCCCGCAAACTAATGGGAGCTGTCACTTTTCCTTTCGGAAAAATATTCCGCTCGATTATTCAATAATTGAAGGTGACCTTTCGTTCTTAAAGCTCAATTGTCAAAATTCCGCCTGGTAGTATAGAACAAAATTCCGTTACCTCTCTACTTTTTAAGTCGATACTGGCCTTGACATTTGAATCTTTAAAATTTTGTTGAAACTTAAACATGCATTTATAAATTACACTGTCCCGCATCTCAGCAAACCCGTAAATGAGTTCTCCAGCATTTGTTCCATCGAAATTGTACTTCAATTCTTAAATCCCAGCAACGAACAGCAACTGTGCCAACACACAGTCCGCCACCCATATACTGTAATGCCCTAGCTGCAGCATTGATCAGTCCTGCAATCAATATTTACAAACAATTTAACAATTTATTGACTATGCATCGAGAAAATTGAATTTACTCCATTTACTCGATAGCTTGCCAAGCAGCGTGATACAAACATACATAAACACGCACATTCACTCGTGCTCTCACAATCCTGTCAGAACGGGAAGTCGTGAAGCTCTTGACTCGCTTGCAGAACATTTGCACAACGATATGCAAACAATGTTAATTTGTTTAATTAAGCAAAACTCGAAGCGCGCAAGACGTTCATTCATAATGAATGACTATTGTGCTAATTTTCGCTTCGTGTACAAGCGGCACGTTTCACTGCCTATCTGGGGAGCTTGGAAGTGTAATTGCAGCTCATCACAGTCCACATATCCAATAGGTCCGGTGGATGACCGGTTCGGTCGCCCAAGAGAATAAACAGCATACATAATTATCGTTATTAGATTGGTACGAACGTAAGAAATTACATTGCACTTAGATCAACATAAATTAGCTGCTCCAAATACCAGAGACCGACACATGCACGAAGAAGCAACTATAAATGCTCAGCTGTGTGCTAAAGAGTATCCACAGTTCGATGCAACGGGACGAGACTGACGTTCATCAACGTAACACTTTGGTAATTACTTTACCCTTAAACAGCACATTTGCTCTTCATTATTGCGTTTATTGATTCCGTTCGGTTCAATCCATCTGATAGACAGGGTATTTGCTATACAAGATGAGGGCTACTTGTAAGAATACATTCTGATACATCCTTGAGCGCTTTAACTCGTGAGCCATCGCTTAGTCATAACCAGTTCATGAATAAATTTACCTCTCAAGCGGATCTGATTAGTCATAAATTTATGTCTGATCATTGACTCGGTAATTGAATTCATGGAATTTTACGCCCAACAGCATCCGTATTTAAGCAGCAAATTTTTCAAAGATTAACTAAATGAGCTTCCTAAAACTTTTCCCAAGCATCTAATACCCTCGCCCTCCGAGCAATCTGACAATAACCAAAGCTAACAAACAGTCAAAAGCACACGTTTCTGGCGAAGTTTTGATCTCACACTTCCTCCCGCGCCAGCATCCGTTCCCTCAACCCGGTAGCAGCACCAATCAATCCAAGCGTGAAGAGTAATTTTCCAACTCTGGGAAAACCTCAAGCCCTAACCGGCAAGATCTGCTCTCCCCAGTCTCGGAAATCCTGCCTCCGGTTAGCGTGGTTTTAGCCAAAATATCCTCCGCTTTTCCAAAATTCAAATCAGATTAGCTCGCACAAATCTGCTTTCCCTGGGCTTTCCGCTTCCACATCCGTCCGTGTGTCCGCCGAATACTAAAACGGAATTGAGACTCCACAAGAACGCCTCAAGCAGCACCAGCTATAGGAACCGAGAAAAAGGAGTGTTCATTTCACTGAGTGGTTGGGTTTATTTGTTTAGCTTCATTCACCCAGTTTTTCTCACTCGCTCTCTCTCTCTCACTCTCTATATCTATTTCACTCTAACAAAAAGCGATTCTGTTTTCAATGTTTCCCACGACGGGTGCAGGCATCTTATCAGCTGCTATCCAGTCGAGTTAGGAAATCTCACCATCGAATATCCGGTGCATATGTTCCAACGCAAACGGCACCGATGGCGATGGCGGAGTTTTGAGCATCTATTTTTTTCTTCTTTTGCCTGTCTTTGTTTGTCATCTTTAGAGTTCTAGAGGATTATACGCTTTCCGGAATACCGAAGAGTGAAACGTGATCTTCGTACGCATTGTTAGATGAAATTCATTCGATGATCACAGTGAATTGAACGCAAGCATTATACATAATAGGTTCAATGAGAATTCAAGCTTAGCATCATATAAGTTAGCATTGTTTTATACAAGTACGCGTTGTTTACAGTCAGGTCTCCTATAGTACGATGGGCAGCTAAAAACAACGTAATTGGCTGTAAGCCAGCAAATTAGAATGTTAGGATGGTACCACCCACCGACTATATATTGAAAATAACGCATCAGTATTACTCTTCTACCCAAACTTCAAACTTTTTGATGTAGTTTTGGGAAACATGGAGAAGCCGACTAAATCTGATCGAGTCGGCAACCGAACTCGACTGTCAACTGAAATGTTGAAAGATTTCCCAAAATGCCATTGAAAACATTCACGAAGCAATTCCATCATCTTGATTGTCATGTTTGACATTCGTAGGATAAGTGTCTACAATTTTAACGCTTGTTTTGTCAATGACGTTAATGCTTTTGTTAATTCTGAAAGCCTCATTGGAAATCTGTTTCAAAGTTGCGTGTTGAACATATTTCGAAGAAAGTTATTTATTGAAATGTGAACAGGAATCGATCTCTTTTCGTTGATTTTATCTCGAAGTTTTCTGACTTTCTGGTATTTTTTTTAAATCTTTTTCCTGAGCTTCTGGTACACTAAGTGAATTTTTTTTTCACTGGGTTGAGGATTATCGTTTTGAATTACAGGAGGGTTTTCTAAACTTTGGAAGAATTCTCGAACACTGCTTTGACATTTGTCCGAACTTCTAAAGGTTTTTTTCCATCAGTTCTCTGAATTCCTGAAATTTTTGTTTTTAACTTCTATGCTAAACTTTTGGAATTTTTTTGTGAGTTTTTGTCTTAGCTCATAGTCCGATACTAACGGTTGAAGAGATGGTGGAGGTGTTTTCTATTATTTAATATGGCGTCGTAGGGCAATGAATATTAATACGGTCATATGAATGAGGTTTGTAAAAGTTGATTCTTCAGTTCTTCAATGATTATCTCTTGAATTTCCGGGATGTTTTCTCGTAATCTTCTGTAAAACTCGTAGAAGAACTTCTGGAAGGTTCCCTTTTTTGATATTTGGTAAGTTTCCCCATAAACTTCTTAACAGTCACTCCTGAATTTCTCGGAACTTCCCTTCCAAAGTTTGGAATTGTTTCTATCAGACTTTCTGAGAAGTCTGAGAAGGTAACTTTCTTTCTGAACTTCTTACAAGTCCAATTCTGAACATCGAGGAGAATATATCCAAAACTTCTGAACTCAATTAACTAGGGTCAGTTTCCATCTTAAACTTCGAGGAAGCTTGTTCCCGACTTCCACCCTATCCATAAGAATAAATTTACTAAATACACAGCAGTTCCATATCATCCGGAGTCCCCAATTCTCTGAGTTGGGAGGCTAGGATATTATCTCTGCGAAAACATCTGGAGATTTATTTGTTTGCTACGTGTCCTCCCAAGTAACACACAAAACATCGTTTAAGTATGATTTATAATTGTTTGTACTATACATGAATTATAAACGTACTGCAAAATATGTCAAGATTGGAACGGTCTGTAACTCTCTTATTCTATACATCACTCTGACAAACGGTTCACTGATTCTATACATCACTCTGAAAAACGGTTCACTACTGCATGTAAAATAATACTTTATCATTTGCATAATACATAAACAGAACAAGATTTTAAGGGCAGCTCTATTTACACTGTTGAAATTACAATACAACAACCATATTGTGCAAAACGTGTTCTATTTTCTCAATACGATGAATTTGCTGTACAAGATTGTGGTTTTCACTGCCAACGAGAACTATATAATAGATACTGAGAGTTTACTTTTCAACAGTCTGAGTTGGCTTAGCAAAGAAGCTACAAACCTATCACGCCAAGGACTAGTGCTCACGTTTGGCGATGTTTTTTTTTTTTTGTATCAGGATAATTTTTTTCCATTGTATGTTTTATAAGGCTTCACTTTGTGCGCTTTTTGCGTTATATTGAAGTATGAAATATGAAGTATTATACACCTTAATTTTATTACCTGTTTTTGTCACTCAACAGTATTTTCAACTTGATTAATACAAGCTGTATTGCTTGGGCTACCTGTGCTGCAACTAAGTACAGTACTGCAGTACTACAGTGCAGTACTGTTAGAGCATTGAAAGGGATACTCTTCGTACACCCAGTTACTTTTCTCAAATATTGGTTGTGCAGAACGTACAACTTCTTTCTGTTTGTTATTACAGGCGTTTTTTTTGTGATGTGTACCCGTACGCAGTACACCCTTTATTTTCGAACTGTACAGAAGACTTCTGTATGTATACATCATTGTCACCTTTATGGAAAAAATGGTAAGTA
Organism: Aedes japonicus; assembly: GCA_034211315.2. Lineage (NCBI taxonomy): Eukaryota > Metazoa > Arthropoda > Insecta > Diptera > Culicidae > Aedes > Aedes japonicus. The sequence continues at coordinate 43,768 of JASCZW010005011.1, forward strand.
TTTCACACTGCAATCGAATATTCCAATCTTCATACATAACACTCCCTTCCAAGCGACTAAGAATCTTGAGGAAGTGCCGGAATATCATACAGCAAATGACAACCAAGCAAAACGTATACTATTGACATTATATTGGCAGACCATAACAAATACTGAAGTAAGCAAATTTCATTCAATTATTCAGTGCCTTATTTCAGAAATTGCTCCAATAAAAAGAAGAAGGCGAACACAAACCAATAAATTATCAGTGTGGTTCAATCCACAATTGAAAAATGTAAAGAACAAAACGTAAAGAACAATTGAAAAATTTCAAGCACACAAATTATATAAAAAGCAAAACACTAGCACAAATTTTC